>JAHZNE010003277.1:0-21676 GCA_027744055.1 Callyntrura sp. NNG-2020
TAACATTCTTGTTCTTTTTTTGTGGGATTGTTTACGACGACCGATGTTGATGATGGCTATCAATGCTACTTGCAGTGTTACAGGCGCACACTCAAGAAGGCACAAGAACGTGGATATGGTGCAGGGGGCTGATCCCGATATTGGTAATTCGGTAATCGCTTTAAACGTGCTCTCAAGAATATAGAGTGATTTTTTCCTCGTGCATACCATTTGGCAACAACAATAGCAACCACCATGCCTCATCGGTACATTAAAAGGGGATAGTAGCAGAAAATGTGTGTCCTTGTAAAACGATGCAAAGCCATATCTGCTCCTACAAAACTTTCTACGCTGAGCGATTACGTAACGCTGGAAGGAAATCCAGCGCACAATGGGTTTAAGTTGAATGGGGCGGAATGAAATCTCTAAGTTTTCAGAGAGAAAGAGCGAGATTCCTCACTGCAGAAACGATACGATATGCTTTTACAAGAGGAACCCGTTAAAGATGTTTTAAAGTGTTGAAAGTGGCTTAGGCATTTAATGCATTTATATAGAAGAAAGCGGCTCTATTATTTCTTTATCAAGACTCAAGAAGGAGAAAGGGAGAGCGCAAACAATAAAAAAGCAGACGACAAGGATCTAACACGGTTGAGACTTGTTTAACACGTAAATAAACTTAATGTTTAATACCTCAGGATCCAAAAACGGAACGCCATTAAGAAAATCGGTTTGATTTTTTCGTGTCTTTTTCGTCCAAAAAATGTCGACTCATTTCCTTTTGTCTGGCGGAGACAACATGTCTCCTTAAAGAAAGTAGTGGAACACTTTGTTTAGCTAATTGAGAAGAGAGAAAAAAAGGAAAGGAGGTGATGGTGTATAAGATACGAGAAGCGTCGATGGAGAGATGAGCAACAGCATCTTTGCTGATGTTATTAGTGACACTCGTTTCGTTTTTAGTTCCATGCAGCGGAGAAACCAAATATTGAAAGTGGGACGTGGCAAGAGGGGCTCTACAATTTGACAAATGACGGAAAGGATGGATACAATACGCGAAGGACCATGAACAATCAAAATTTATGTATTTACAGGAGCCCAGCAAAACCAAGGGAGACTGTTCTTAAAGGAGAATTTATAATGTGGCAGTGATCGATACCGTCACGTCAATTCCATGTTAAAACATGGCGGGGTAGGCCTGTACAAACCTATACAAGTAACAGTATTTAAAAAAAATGTTTACTTTTTACACCAGGTTATCAGGTAGGATCGCTAATTAGTTGCACAAGTTAAAGTTACTATGTTGATGGACATCGAGTTTTGTACAATTTTATTCGTTGATGCTCTGAAATGAATACAGGAAAACAGATATTGGACAAATATGTAAATTACGCAAATGAAAACATCACTCCTACATAAACTTTATTGCCGTTTGGGACTTTGAGTCAAAGTCACAACTCACGACGACCAACCCCCTGGAGCAGTACAATTGCCAAAAAATACGCAAGGCTCACCACTGCATTAGCGATTGGTTGCAGATCGCACAGCTTGTTCCAGCGATGTTCAACATCTGTTGTACATATAACATTCCACTGGTAGGACCGAATCAAAATCATATTGGGGATATAAATGCAACCAAACTACGTTTCAACTTTTGCCATTGATTTAATTGACGACCTACCTCTATTTTCCTCAATCTTTTATTTATTTTAATACAGCAAGAAAACATGAACCTGACCACGGTGCAGTACAATAGGGGCGTGTACACAGCTGATGATGCATAATTATTAGAATGTTCTTTCCCCTCTCCGACAATGAACGTTTAGCGTATCAAAGAAAATGCTAATATTTACATACGCTTAGGTACGCATACAGTGATAACTGCATAAATTACCAATCAACCTATATACAATATTCAGGTATGTTTTGGTTCCCGTGCAACTACAATTTTTTTACAAAACTGTGAAGTTCCTATGTTTGGCAGTTAGAAAGAATGGAGGGAATATGCTGAATGCTGACAATATACGTACACAAGTTTAAATGGGTATTAAGCGTTTTAAGTGTGTACACTCGCTGTAATCTTCATTATGCATACAATTCTAGTTCTCTCCCTCCTTCTCTCTCTCTCTTTCTCTCTCTCTCTCTCTCCGTGAAATATATATGCGCTCATTGCTGAGTTTGAACTTTAATTACATATCATACAGTACAATATATTAGCAGGTCTGAAAATCTGCAGCCGCACAGAGAGCCAGCGAGAGGCTTCCACATATTTTAGATCTCTCCTGAGCGACGCCAATATAACTGCATGTCAGTAAGATTTTGTTGCAACGTCTTACTTTTGTGTACGTTTTCGTGCATGGGCTTAAACTATATGGATTAAAACGTGCTTCTTCCTACACAGTTTCCTGTATGATTATGGTACGCCGTAGAAACTCTGAAAGTCAAAAAGTAAGCATAATAAAATCAGTTAAACTTTTGTGTAGGTACTGCACAAGTAAAATACGATTAACGGTGATCATGATGTAATTCGAGTTATCCGCATAAACGAGGGCGACTTTTTAAAGCCGTACCCTAGCATTTTAGCCGTACTGCTACCCGGCCCATGACAACCGCGTACGATATTGTCATCAACCCAAAACCGTTACGCTACCGCGGATACAACAAGCGAGTAACTTCAAAAAAAGGAGGGTAACCTTAAACTGTGTCTTAATCTCATCGTCATGTGGTGGTGGTGGTAGTTGTTGAGTTGTGGTAATTTTTTACTGCACAGATATCCGACTGTGACAGTAAATTCTAGTGCAGTAAAGTCGATACAAAAAAAATAGATGTAACCCGAAATATCCGGGGATAAAGACAAAGAGAAAACATGGGCGTAATATTGCATTTATGCAAGTGCCTATATAACGAATTATGCCCATTTATAGGTTATGTAGAAAGTTAAATTTGCAAGAACACTTTTTGCCGTAAAAGTTGTAATTGGATACCATATGACTTGTAAATTTGAAGATTACAGGGATTTAACGAAGGGTCAATAGATCTGCAGGACCTTCAAAATTTTAGAGCCCGGCTTCTATTAGAGGTTTTATGGAAAACACAATTTCTGCGCCACTCCTATTGTGCTGTTACCCGTTGTTACCCGTAAATTATAATTATACCTACACGAGCAAGCACGTAGTCGACTACAGTCTGGAGATATTTTCATTTACTTCGAAATTACCATTGCATTCATTACCCTCCCAAAATGAAGCGATGATGCAAGCCTGAAGTTTGCGTTTCTTCCTTTTTGTCCCCTTTTCATCTCGTCCAGTGATCCGGGCTAAGTCATAAAAGAAAATGACCGAGATAAATGCTACTGATGAAAGTTGAGCAAAGTGAAGAGCATTATTGTTTTTTATCAAGACGTTTCATCTTTAGCAGCCCAGTAGCAGCAGCAACGTTGTAGCCGTAGCCCTGACACGATGATGAGATGATGATCACTGTAATATAGAATGATTATCATACAGTTTACTACATATGGAGATGGGAAACGAGCTGGTAGGAAGTTGCAGCTGTTTGTCGGATATATTATATCCTCACTTCTCCTACTCTCTCCCTCAGTCAAAATACGTGCAAAACATGAAAGTAGATTTTCCTGAAAGTTTTTTCCCTCTTTTTCGTTGTCGATTAAATGCAGAGATAAAGTTAAAATCCCCTTAATAAAAATCCTCCCCTAATTTCTCTACTATCACACGCTGCGTGCTGTAGAAATCAAGGAGAAAGCGTGGTATACAATACACACGTTGTATTCTTGGCAAGGTAGCTAGTATAAGGAAAACGACAAAATCAATTCAAAGAGGTAGAAAATAGAACAGGTTGTGTCACAAGGTATATAGCAGATCAAGTCACAGCAAAGTGCCCTTTTTGTTGCAGCTCTTGCTTTTGAAAATTATACATGGGGAAAGAAAAGGAAAGGTCGAGAAAGAGAGAGATTTTTGAAGAGATCTCCAGAACAAGTGGATGCGACATGAAGGAATTTATTGAAATTTAAGCAAACAATAATAAGGTACTACCACGATGATACCTGAATCCGTTGATCTATTAACAAATTCCAACAATGTTGAGCTGTAACCACTTTTGTGTAGACAGACTAAGCAGGAGAGAAACACTGACAAGTAAACTAATGTGGGGTCCTGTGCAGTCAGTAGCAAATGAAAAAGTATAATTTATATACAGATTTAACAGGAAGGCTCAACTCCCCCTCTCGTTTTTGTAGTGCTTCGCAAAGCAAAACTAATAAATAGCATAAAAGTACCCCCACATTCAAGGCAGTTCGCGTTGGTACTTTTCTGCCAGTAGGAGGAAGGCGGTGTATGGTAAATTGCAAAAACCAAGATAAACTGTTATGATGTGCCACCACAAGCAGCAGCACAGCAGCAGCTGCTGAAAAAAAAGCGCAGATATGCATTCATTTCCTTCGTTTTTTTCTCTCCATCGTTGTTGCTGTTACGACTATATCTGTATAAACGATGCAATATTCAGGTATTAGTGAGGAAATAGAGCACAGCATTAAGAAGATGGTTTTCCATTAGCTGTTTTTTTTGGTGATGCACTGTGTACCCACGACATGATGATTTTTCCTTTGAATTTCGTTTTCATCCTATAAATCTGAACCGCCTGCCTAAGAGAGAGAGAGAGAGGGCAACGGGGGATTATAAGGGAGAATACACTGAAAAAGTTTTGTGGTGATGCACTTTTGCAAATTACTTTTCAATGCTACCTTCGGGTTTTTGTTAAGCGATTTAACGCGGTAAGTGTGGGACGTGCATTGCATAAGGTTACCCAGTTGTCGGTATTCTGTCTCTGGTAGAGACAGTCGAGAGAAAATATTCTCGAAGAAGTTACACTGTTGTCTTTATCATCCCTGCGAGCGCCAATGGCATTCACACTTGTATAGAACAGTACCAAGATAATGAAATAACGTCAAACGCAAAAATTTATTCATTCAATATTTGCCAGACACAGACAGGCTTGCAAGTCGTGCAGCAAGAGACGTGATCCTCCGTGGCAGGGCAGGGCGTACATTGATATGCAAAATAAGAAATAAAATAGGTATTTCCACAGAGGTATCGGATATCTAAAATTTTAATGTTGCCAAACATTCGGAAGGACACAAACCTAGTTAAATGCCAACCGCATACTCCTAAATTCCCATAACCATTCTTCGGTATCTTCTTCATTATCAAAAATGACAAAAGTGTCAACTTCCTGACAATTTCACTGCCACTTCTTTATGTAGTATCGATCCCTCCGCACAGCAACACATACCTGCATGGTGTACGTTGAAGTCACATATAGTGACGACACGCTACAGTTGTTTTCTCATTTCTTTCATGTCTTCCTGGTGACCCGAGAGAAGCACGTCATCGTCATCCCAGTAAAATAAAAGTTTTCCGGAGGTGGAGTATGGATTATAATTTCAGACAGTGTACCTCCACACGCATGCATGGATATGTATTGTATGTATACAAATAATTCCATACTTTATAAAACCAGACGCTTTCCTGCACACAAGCTAATTATGCCGTTTGGATTAATGTACACGATTATCAGTTGCCATCATCATCAGATGTCTCGTCGTTGCGTTGCGTTGTCTGACTGTCAATGTCAAGTCAATATAGAGTGGGTGCATAATTTTGCCAATGCAGGTATATCTTTCCCTTTGTCTCGGCACACAACCACGATTTCATAATGAGATGCACCATGCACAATTATTACAATAGAAAGTTCCGTGTAATTTGGCTGCATCCAAATTCAAGGACAGCGCAACGCAATAAAGTCAAAAATTGTGAAGAGTGAAGAGACTAAGAGACAGCATGTGTATGAAACTGATACCAACTGCGTTTGCATGCTCCTGCATTACGTACCCACTTCCAGCAATATGTTGCTTGGATCATACCATGTAATTTGGGTTTTAACATTCATTTTTGCGTTTGTGTTCTTTGAGACATTTTGACGAGCAAAATGAACTCATCTTTCCCAAGATGGGTTGTGAGCCATGTAGTCTATGGTTTAAGTTACGGGCGAGGGCGAGCGAGCAGAGTCATGCCATGCAGTCCTTTGTCGTTTTACACGAGGTGGAACCACACAGTTTTTTTTATCAACTACCGCGGAGTTATCATACAACACACACGTCGGTAGACATAACATCGTTGAACATGATGCGAGGTGAGGTAGCAGGGAGAGAGGCATTTTTATGACAAACAAAGCATCAATAGAAACCGATTACTTACATAATTGCCTACATAATGTGACCATTAATTTTCATGCAAAATTGTTTCCCAATAACATGGTGTATGTGTGTGTATGCTGCTACCGTCGTCAACTGCCGTCTTCTTTTTCTTGGAAGGCGACGGATATTAGTTGTTTTTATTGTTATTGGAGCGAACGTACCGGACGGGAAAGGGAGCATGAAAAAAGTCAACATATTCAACATAACTAGAACGGCAAAAAGGAAGTGTTTACAATGGCAATACAAGAAAAAAAGGAAGCGAAAAATTACTGGGGAATTGGAAACAAGCGGAGAGCATCCGCTTGAATGCAAAATAGGTAGTTTAGAATATATGTTACGATGTAGTCAAAATGCGCCGTACAAGGAGGGAGCGTACCTGGGAGGAAATCTTGAGTTACAATTTAGATTCTCTCAAATTACCGAATAGGACACGTAACTCCTTCGGGGATTCTAAGGATCGCCTATGTGACCTCGTGGTAAAGACAGGATTCAATGATAGACGACGGTTAATCAAATTTCAATATGACCCTATTGGAACGTCACCGGAGCCGGTATCCCACCCAAACCCAGCAGCGTACCGGATTGTCAGACACACCGACTGTCTTGCTAAAGACCGCCCCACTTGCTACATAATAACGCTAATAAGAACAAATAGTAGTAATAACCCTTTCGTTTCAGCTGTAAACCAAGAAGATTCTATTTTGTACATTTTCCGAGTGATGTTCTGTGAATGGTTTTTTTGGAAGGTTAGCTAGGCATACAGCAAGTAAGTAGGTACTTACGTCACCAGAGAGACAAAAAAGACAGGTTTTCTCTCTCTCTCTCTCTCTGTTGTAACGCAGTCCGCCAGCAGACGGAGAATCTCTAGAGGAAGCGTAACTGACGCGTAGTCGTCGTTGCGTAGTTGTGATGATGTTAGTTTTGTTGAGGTTCTCTTTGTCGTTCGTGTATTGCAGCAGCAGAGAAGGAATGAGAGGAAAAGACATAAAAGCTGGATTAGCATAAACTCATAAAAACAATCTGGCAAATTTAAGTGTCTCCAAACTACATTGCTTACATCATGTTGGTATCTGACTTATAGGCAATAATACCAATACAACACGTGTTATACTTATCAGCGTGGTATGCTCTATTATAATCATCGTTCGTATCGTATATCAGGCTGGAGCAACGATCGAGAAGAGCTCGGATCATTAGTATATGCACATGGTGCTATTATTGTACACACCAGTGAAAAAAAATGTTGAAAGGCTACATGGTAGGTACATTAAGGAATTAAGATAATGCGACGGACTTTTGGACGTTAGCGTCGATGCTTCTTAATGACAACAGTAAAGGGCAGATCACGCGGGAAATGAAGGAGAACGAGAAGTTCCAGAAAGATCCAATTTGAGTAGAGGGCTCCCTCCGGCATGCTTACGAACTAGCGATTTTTGGAAGATAAAATGGGGCCCGCTCCAGGAAATTGAAATTTGTAAATAAAAGTTTATTCTAGGAGCGAAAAGTTTCGAGGCCAACACACTTTTGATAATTTTATGGCTACTCCCACTACTGTCGTTCTTTGTCTTGGTGGTGATGTCGGTGCCCGTATCTTTTAAGTATGTTAATTACTTGTTTTTATAATAGAGACGAGGATATTATGACAGGGTTAAAATTATATATTTCTGTACTCGGAAAAAGAAAGAAGTGAATGTTGACAGAAATAAGAGTTTAATGACGGGCTTTAAAAGTTTAACGCAGTTTGCTTGCCAAATACCTAAGGGATAATGGTTTTCGCGTTTAACCATGTTACTACCTGTTACTTACCGGAGGCCTAGACACTTACATGGAGTGTTTGACACACCAGAGATTATGTTTAAAAGTATTACCCACACTCGCACCACCGCTATATGTAGACAAGAACAAAAAATCGTAATATAATAAAAGAACAAGTAAAGTGGTGAGCAGTGATAAAAAAAACCATGTTACCCACAATTTATCACACCAGTCTTGCCACCGGGTATAAAGCGACATGGCCTCCGTAGGTTTTTCAGTTTTGACGGAACTTACAATACGACGGTGAATTACATCGCGAAGGACATCTTACAACACCAAAAAGGAAGTTTAGAGATGTGCCCATTCCTCAGATTTACTTTGTGTAGGACTGTGCCTTTAGCATGGCAACCGAGATGATGATAAGGTCAAAGGTGAACACGCATGGAGAGAGAAAATCTTTTATTTTAAAAAGGTAAGGATATAATCCAACTGAAGAGGCGATAAGACCAACCGCGATGATCTAGTGAGACTATTTGTGATAGAGAGGATCATAATAATTTAGTTAAAAAACGTTCATTCATTAATACCATTAAATTGATCAAAAACTGTGTCTGTTTCCTTATTGTAAGGTTTGCACTACGTAACATGGGTAGGAAAGTGGAGCCGATAATATATTACCTGTGACTTGTGACCTGGAACTGTAATAAACCGCTCTTCACACGGTACTTTCAGCGATTTCATCACATTTAGTTATATTCCATTTAGTCAAAATCCTTAACTATATGGCATAAAATTGAATTCAAGTTTTTAAATAACGTTTGGCACTAAAATGCAAATTGTAATACCATATTAAATTTAAATTGTTCCTTAAATAAGCTTTCATGGACGAAGAAGCTTCTGTAAGGGCTGAAAAATACATTTAGAACCGGAAAACTAGGAAGTTCTGTAGTACCATCCACACCTGCTAATGTCATGTTAACTTGTATTTGTCTGTGTTTCTGATTATCCTGTAATCACGCATGCTTGAAAAAGATGGAACCAAGATTCTCTATGCAAACTAACGCAAGACTTCGCACTGGTGATTATTAGGTATATAAAAGTTTTTTTTAGAAGATACTATCATTATCATTATAAATGTGTTGTATTTGTAGTGTCTGTATTCGTGCTTGGTTTTTTGTGTTAACACGTTAAGGTGATTTCACTGACAGTTATTCATGCTGCCAATTTCTCAACTGCGGCGGGGGATATTCTTAGAAGGAAATGAAACAGGAAGCATTTTACGTGACGAGCCAACACACAACTAAGATAAGACTGAAAGATATTGGTACATTTTACATTTATGTATAATAACGTGTGCTTGATTGTGACATTGTGACTGGACATTTAAATTGTTGTTTTAGATTTGATAGCAAGAAAATGGTGGCCTGTTGAGCGCAGAACGCGAAGGATTTCATAACTGTAAATTGCGACTGTCCCAAAAACTTCAAGGATGCGGATGGTGGTAATGGTAACACTACTGTAAAGCGGCTCTGTTAAGTAGGTACACAACCAAATCCTATCCAGCCTCAACAAAACGATGAAAACATTCAAGAATCAATTTACAATATTCAATATAGGTTTTTTGCATATATTTTAATAATCCATATATATTATCATGTTAATGTGCTGATGAAGAGCAAAAATAAGTACCTTTATGGAGGTTTGTGGGTTTATATTGTGATGATACTTGAATTTTTCATAAATAATAAAAACACCAGCCAAGTATCACATTTCCATATCTCTCTCTCTCACTATGCTACGCACACAAGATAACGTTGAGTAACGCTACTATTTTTTTTATTAGTATTACTACCACCAGTGGGTATGGTCGATAAAAGAAGAAAAATAAATGATGGGATGGGACGATGATGACGAGACGGCACGGGATACAAGATACAAAACCAGCTTATCGCATTTAACACAAGTGGTGCAAGTGTGTGTTTGTGTGGGCATTATAAACTTAAATAAGAATGATTAAATATAGGAAAGGAGTTTGTAGGCATGTTAAAATGGAACAAACCAATTTCTGCTAATGCTCAAAAAAGGGGTTGGCAGTTCAATGTTGAACAGACTCACTTTTTGAGGAGATGAAATTAAACAGGATTTATAAATTGAGTTACTGTACTTTCAACTCGATAAAAAAATAATTCACGTTTTCTGTCCCATAATATAGTTTCAATCAGCCTTCCGTTCCGCACCACAAAAATCGATATGGCTAATAATAAGAAATGAAAAGATGATCATCGTCATGCAGTGTAAATGACAAAAAGAGGATTTAATACAGCGTAATAACTTGTTTTGCACCACAGCCAATTTATTCCCCTGGTCAAAGCTGAAGGGAAAAAATGCCGACGGTATACGGAAAACGAGTTGAATGACGACAGTATGTTCAATACGCAAACCTAACTTGTTTTCAGCTACTCATTAATCGTGAATCACGCTAAAATTCTAGGAAATAATTGCATGTTCAGATAGCATATTTACTTATAAGTTATTACTGAAGGTACAATATGGGCTTGAATATTTGAATGAAAATGAGAGTAGACAGGCAGAGGACAAAAGTGCATTATAATTGATTCTCAATGTTACACCTAATCGTCGCGAAAGAATAGCAGAACAATCAGGTATTGCTAAAGTATGAATGTTTAATGTTGAAACTTTCCTATGTGTAGTGTTATGTAAAGCATTTAATGTTAAACTGGCATTATTATTGCACTAACAATAAAGTTTAATTTGTATTTGTGCATGCAAATAACTTTTTTTAAAGTAGAAAACTGAATTGAAAAATGCTGACATGCTTAAGCGTTCTGACATGTATCCTTCGATTTTCGTGCGGATCAAAAACGGTACTATTACTCGTTGGTCGATTGGAGTTGCAAGAAAACGTTCTATTGTAATCGAGCCAGAATAAAATATTTTGTTTAATTACAATTATACGGGGGATAAATTTAAAAATTTGAAAACCTTCAGCAGACTGGTGGAACCTTCGGGTGAATTAGAATGGCAAAATGTGACGAGTACCAAGATCTGCAAACACGCCAGAACTGTTAGTTCCAACCACAAAAGATAGTTTTTAAGTTAATTTCATCCATTGGATTCTATTGCATTTTACTGATGTCTCTGCAAGTTCAATGATGGGAACCTATTAGACCTATTAGGTCAGACATTGTTACTGTAACATAGCAATCAAGGCCCGAGGCATACATTTTTCAGGTACTTGCCATTTTATAGAAGTAAAATGATATTTTCACTTGTCTGGCACCTACGGTTTCAAAAATGTCTAAGATAACATTGTCTATCCATGTCTCCAAGACGCCTGGCCACACCACGCCCGACACGTGGCCAGGATTGATGAAAGTTTTTACTTTGGACATTTTAACGCTCCAGTTATGTCGTTTATTATTAAGAAAATAAAAGTAAGTGTATGATGCGACGCATGCTGCGGCAGTTATATGACAAGGCAATTATACAAATAAAGATCATGTGTCAGTGCTATACTTGATCAACTTTTGCGATCTTAAGATTTATTGTCATCGGCATAATTTTTTAGAGAATGTTGAATAGCATCATTAACCCGTGACTTTCCACGTGAGTTTCACCAGCAACCTGTGATTGTTAGCTACCACCGGAACTATTTTTTTTATTTTCACCGTTTAATCAGGTTTACAAGTAATTAGAGAACAAAAGGGGAAGATTTAAGATTTAACTCGTATGTGTGTGTGTACGTACGTGTACGCACTGTAAATCAATATGGCAGGTTAATTAAAATAACCGCCAAATTATAAAACAAGTACAGAAACATTGAAAGAAAATTTCGCGCATAATAATAATAGATAAACGGATAACAAAAAATCTCTTACAAGTTTTCAACATGCAATATTTTTTGCTATTTCTATACAACAATTTGTCTTTGGCTACAATTCACATTTTAATAGTAATCACAATTTAAATAGAGTAGAAAAAACGAACGTTTCCGTTAATATGAACAAAGTAATATAATTCCTTAAGTTTGGTATTTATATGATGACTGCCGTTTAGGCATCCCACAGTTCAGCAAGTCACTACTGAAATGGTACAACCAAAGTTACGATTTTCATTACACCGACTTCAATGAATCATACTTAAAATCTACAGAATCAGAATTTGAACATGAGTTTTTGTCTAGCCTGTAGATTTATTATGCATTTATTCACTTCATGCATGTCGTTTATATTTTTGCTGACAGCAATTACTGACTATAACGTGATAACAAGACAATCACTGAGTCCATATTATGCTTGCAATCATATTATGCTTTTTTCTATAAAACTCAACCGCTTTTAAACCATACATTGCGTTAAAACACTCTCGCTACGAACAGAAACATTTAGCATTACATATTATACAAAATTACTAAATGCATGATTATCTTGAGAGGAAACATGAATACCACCACTCTTTTCTAAAACCGGTACAAGGAGAGAAAAGGTTCATTGACGGGTTAATCAAGGTAGAACCATTCCTTTTTGTAAAGTGATTGGATTGGAGCTAAAGTGCAGATCGTTTTATCTAGAACTACAAAACATTATAAGATATAATCATATATTTATATCTATGGCACCACCGAACAAGATTAAACCTTCACTGGGCCTGAATCCTTGCTCCAGGCGCGTCACAAAGTCTTAAAAAATACAATCTATTCTCGATCTACGCCTGGTTACATATATAGCTAAGATTTCAGGAAGATTACAACTATAATATATATAGTAACATTTTTTGTATGAAGATAAGCAATTACAAGTTATAATTTTTTACTGCATTCAATCACATTTCACGACTTCGACTTTTTTATAATCAGGTTGGTTAGCTAGAAAATTAAATTTTAATAGTTATCTTATGAATTCCCGTCGTAGTCGTATCTACCTTTAAAACCCGCCGTCTGAGCCAACTGAGCGGGAGTACCGGTCACGGGTTGATTGATGGAAATGACAGAACTGGTAGTTGGAACTACTCGTTCGATGGAGTCTTCAGGTGGCTTCGTAGACAGCTTGTGTAATGTTTCTGCTTCTCGCTTGGTGATGATGAATTTGAAGAATTCGTACACAGACCAACATATTGCAGTTGATGGCATTTGATATATCACTCGCGCAGATAGTCCCTGCAGATAAAAATGTTTTAAATAAATGTTGGAGTACAATAACCATCTTTTTAGTTCACAATAACCAAAACTAAAACAATGCATGAAAATCCCTTACCTGGAAATATCCGCGGAAGCCACCTATCTGGTAAACAGTTCGAATTGCAAACATCAGCCCATTTATTTGTGATTTTCCCACTGATTTTAATGTGGTTGTTTCTTGGGTGTTTAGTAGAGTTTTGCAAACATCCAATGGTGTGGTAATCGCTGATGCAACAGCACCAGCAATGGCACCAGATACCATGTGTGCCTTTGGATTATAAGTCTTCTCCTAAACAACGATGTTCAAAAGTATCATTTTTCATTAGTTTTACTATCAACTACGGAATAACAAGCGACTTAATTCGTTAAAAATCATTTTACCAAAAAAATGTCATAGATTTTACGTACTTTGTTAGTGATTTATACGTGGCGGAGACTTTATCCACTAGAAGAAATTTGACATGCTCGTACCCGGCAAAGTATAGGGCATGAGCGGGACCGGCTCCGATGACGACGGCGCTCATACCGCGTACAGGACGAAAAATGCCTTCGCTTTTCACCATGTGCGTCAAGGTATTCATTACTGTACGGTACTGACCTCCTGGGGCAGGCATTAGACTTTGCATTCTTGTCTGTAGATTTAAAAAAATATTTTTAACAATTTTTCCAAAATGAACATGTTAGTTCCTCCGACACACACTTCGGTCATTGTTTCGCTGTCGTGAATATTAATTCTTTTGGAAGATCACATTTTTATACACAAGTCAATCAGCTTCCTTGCAAGTAAATGGAAACTGGAATTTCATTTTAGAAATTTACGTTGCTTGCACAAATGACGCTCCAGAAAGTGTGCTAACATGCCTTTACATTCATTAAATATTACATCCCAGTGAAGCATGAGTGAGCAGACAATGGAGCATATAAATGTAATGTGTACAGCTATTTTAGAATGTGCTTCGAGCTGTCTCATTTTCGTCAAATGCAAGTACTTTAGTTTACATCGACTGTACGCCAAACCAAGCATTTGAACTACCTAAATGTGTCAACACAGCATCAAAACGAGCATGTGATATGTATTGTTTATGGTGGCATTTTACACTGCCTATTACCCGCAAAATCTACTAACTTTAAAATGGCATCATAAAAACATATGCGTCTAGTTGACAGAGAAGTTAACTCTTTGACTTTGAAGGCAAGGGCATCAAATGGCTACACAGTTCAAGACAAAATAATGTTACAAATGATATTCAGTGAGTGGAATGCCAAAAATTAAAATTATAGCAAAGAAGTTACAATTAAAATCGTGTTTGTGAATGCTAGCGCTTTCAATAAAATGATCGTCACACGAACGGTGCACATTATGAACAACAATAGGCGTGACAATACAACTCAACCGTAACAAGTTAACATGATAGCCGCATTGTAGCTGGTTGTAAAGAACATCAGGATGTACATGTTAATGCCGATCAGATAATTCCGGTGTTATTTAAAAGCCAACGAGTGTCCAATGAAACAATAGTTATAAGCTGTTTTGGTACGTGCACTGTTTATAGAAAACTAAAGAGGAGATTTAGATCTACACGCTCAACGGTCACTGTGTCATGTGTGATCTTGATGACGAAACTTCCACGAAAGCACTTATTGTAAAACGCATTGTGTCGCAAACTTTTAATTACAACTGTTTTGGTAATAAGGTACCAAGGCAATACTATAGACTGAATCGTGCAGGTATGGCCAAAGTAAATTAAAATGAATTATAAACAAAATAGATGACACCTGCTGCGAAGGCAGTTAAATTATTTTTGTCATTTCCCGGATGGTGCAGGCCAACAATAATAACAGAAGTATGTTCAGCTGACACTGTATAGTAAAGACTGTATTTATACTTTAACACTAAAACTACTAAATGTTTTCTAAACTACTAAACTAAAACTACTTAAATTCCAATTTTGGCAATCCAGGGTTAACAAAATCGAAAGTGGTTGGAATTGTATGAATCATCATTTGGAAACTGTCTTAATTAAACATACCAAGCTTCAAGTATTAATATAGTTAGTTTAATCTTACCTTGACTGAATCCAAGGGATACATGACACAATGTTCCATGATGCCTGCGATTGCTCCTGCAGTCATGTGTGTCGACACACTGCTGCTTGGCAATGTTTCATATTCATCATAATCTAAATCACCTGGTTGCCTGACCATTTTGAAATCGTTGATGTTGATTGACGTTCCTTTCTAGACTTGACTAAATACCGATGATCGTTGTTCCACCACCACTTTTGACTTTATTAAATAAAGTCTCCTTCCTACTTTCTGGAATTCAGCCTCAAAATCTGTTTAAACGTTGTTTTACTACGAAAATACTATCAACAATTAACATTTCCCAATTAGCCTCACTCGTTTTTGTCGTCGTCACCATCAACAGTAAACAGTTTTTTTATTTTTATTTTTCCTGAAGGGCTCCTACCAATCCCACTTACTGGGTAGGAAATACTATGTATTATTATGTCTTTAATGTTGACCGTGGGTGCAACAAAATCAGCCGATAACAAAACAAAAACTTTCAATCACCCAGTCACATCGCCATTTGCAATTACACCACAATAATCTCAAGAACAGTACTAATGTCCCGGCCACTTCACACGATATCCAGTAAAAAGTGTCCTTCAATTCCAATTCTCTACGATGATGATGGTGACGAGACAATATGACAACGCAATAATGAAACACACACTAGAAAATCCACATGCAGCCTTTTATTTTTACAGCGGCACAATAATGACTACTGCAAGGTCGTAATAGACAAAAAAAACCTCCACCAAATTCTCACAACGTGTTAAAGAAGCTACGATCAACGATGTTGACGGTGAGTGACGATGACTACAAATTATTATTGTTGCTTTGCTGATTTTCTTCCCCCCGTTCTGGCCTTTTTTTTATTAGTCCACGCACACAACTGTTTCTACCAGCAGCAGGAACAGCGATCGCTGTTTTCTTGCAAATCAGATTTGTCTCTTCTCCTGGATCATGGATGGATGGTCGATGGTAATGGTACTATTATTATTTTACGATGATATGGTGGTGATGGTGGTGGCGGAGACAACGAGCTCAGCAGATCAAAGATGACTGACTGTTTGACTGGCAGACTGACTGATGAATGAATGAAACTCCAGCAGGAGTAGTAGCACCAGTAGAGTAGTAATAGTAGTAAGATGAGTAGTACCTATGTCAGTATAGAAAACAGAGTTTTTAATGGCAATCAAACTCTGATTGTGATTAGCAACCGTATTATTTTCTACAATAATAATGGTTTCTCTTCTGGTCACATTCTCAATGTACCTATCTTCTACTACATATTAATATTCTAATCCGCTTAGCTAATACCAAGTAAGACTAACACCTAATGCTCTGCTAAAACTACTAGAGCATGCTCATGTACATTTTAAAAATAATAAATGTAATGATAATAATACCGACTACCGACCGATCGACTTACTTCTTGTGTGACTACAGAAAACTACATGCACATACGTACATACACACACTCTGACTACTTTCTGGCTGCTGCTGTTCTCTCTGACAAAACCTTTTCAATCTTGATATATTTTAGCACTATATACTACTACTGTTGCGGTATTGCAATTTTACAAGAGAATTATTATAATAATGTATTTATCAATCGTCTTCACATGATGAACCTCATGAGTCTGCACCAGCAGCACTCAGCAAGCACCATAGCACCGTAACCATGCAGCCATGCAACCCGACCAGCAGCAGAGAACAGATAAGTTTTACGTGGATGGTCGGACGTATTTTTTACGTTAAGAGCCACACGGCAGGAGTATGCAGAATGGAGAGTGCTAAGCTGAACACTAACCAACACCAAAATGCAATATTATCGAGATATCCTTATACTCGTGTGGGAGACTTTTTAAAAATTAGGTACATACATAATATGCTGAGATTTCGATAGAGGGATAAAATGTGAAGAAACAGTGAGCACCAGCACTATAGTGTGTGTGTGTTGCTGTATATTCGCTTGCTTGTAGGGCAGTAGTGATGTTGTGGAGGATATATTTTGGCAGTGCAAATAATGAGAAAAAGTGTACGCTGCGCTGCGGCGGAGTGATACCGTGTGCTCGTCTCTCCCTCCTCCTCGTTGGACACACGGTATCTTTTTGTTTCATACGGTAGTGGGTATGTGGCGCTGGCCGACAAGTGCATCCATCGACCAATCTAACAAAATTTAAGTTTGCTGAATTGTTTTTATAGAATTTTCAGAATGGCTTGTTTCTAGGATGTTTCAAGACATTTTATTACTGGCTCTAGAATGTAGAACAGAGTATGTTTCGGCAAAAATAGAAGATTAAGTAAAAGTTTTATATATGAAAAATATTTTTTCTATGTCTAATTGTTTTTGCCTCCTTGTGGTGATTTAATAATTGACTTAAAATTGATAAAAGTTTTATTAAAAGTTATTGCCGGATTTTTTATTCATCTGGGGTTCATGCTTCAATTTGCTAATTGATGGTAAATCTAGTAAGTCATCATAATATACTTGCGATTGAATTTCGTTGGTTATATGACGCAATTCATTCATGGCACATCATGAAATCATTTTATTTTTCATCCGAGGCAATCGTATACATATACCTGTTTAAAAGCCAACATTTTAATTTACTTACCTACCGACAGAGACATGCAACTTCAAGTTTAAAATAGGCCCAAGTACACGAACAATTAGTAATGTGTCGTATTGATATTAAAGTTGCACTGTTCTGTTAGAAAAAATCGACAACTCTTAGTTTTTAGGTTGAATGTGTAATATTCCTTGTTTGCGGCTGGTCACTCACTGCAACCATCTGACTTCAGCACAAAATTTAAAACTACGTACATGTGGAAAAACACACACGCTGTCTGTCTGAAACTAGCATAAAACTTGCTGCACAAACTGTTTTACGTATACTGTCCGTCTGGTTTTTCATCAAAAACCAAAAACAGCATGAATGAAGGCACAGCATAACAAACATTGAAAAATAATATCTTCTTGCATGTGATCGCCCGTAAGTATGTATCCTATGGTTTTTGTTTCGTCGTGAAACTCGTAGCCAATTCATTTCATACTACCGTGTTTTATGCATGGCACAGAGGCACCGAAGAATATGTACCAGAAGAGTACTTCATTTGTAATTTTGTACTCGGCTCTAGCTTTCAAAATGTGTAATTCCATATTCCATGCTTACGCATTCCATATGTATTGATATCACACCATCACACGACACAACACAACAGTCAATATATCGTAAACAAATGTTGGTTGGTATGGTGCACATTTATATTCATATAGTTACGTAGAATTATTGTTAAACATTTGTCTGCATCTTATATATATTAGCCGAATAAGATTCACGTACGGTCGTACGTTTTATGTGTATTTTTCAGTCTTTTGCGCATTTAAAAGTAAGGGCGCGTAACCCCCATAACCCCTACCATACTTGTCCGTTTGGGCTGAATTTCAATAAGGAACATTCTACGGACCTTCGGTATTTGCTTGCCAAGTTCGAGAGAAATTCGTCAACGCCTTCGAAAGTTATCGTAATTACTGTCTAGCAGACAGACAAAGAAACATCGATCACATAAACTAATCTTGGCATTCAAATGCTTTCTGTAGTTATAAAATTGTTGCGTTAAACGTTGCATAAGTCTATTTCGCATACGTCATAACCTTATTAACTACGAGAAATATGAGAACAAACTATTACAATGTAGTGAAATCAACGTTCCAATACAATATAGTAACAGAACAGAATTACCTTAAATACCCCTTACAAATTATATAGTGTTAATTGTTACAAAAAATTGCTCAATTTGCCACTGCTACTACTAGTCATAGTCGAGATTATCAAAATTATGAAAGTGCAGATTAAAGCAAAAAAACCAGGACGAAGACGATTGCTTTTAGGTTATTTTTCTATGCCACAGCATTATCAAATGTTAGACTGTACGGTTAAATTATTTAATTGAAGATATGATGTAGTACCTCACGATGCGATGCCAAGAATAAGACAATAATGTTTTGATTTCTGGGTGTCAAATTTTGAAAATATTTTAAGTCCGACACCACAACTCAGGTGTATAACCACTACGATTTTTCTACAATGTTTAATGGCGAAGTAGTACATACATCGATAAAGTAAACGTGTAACGTGAACGTGACCATAATTATAAAAAAAATAACAAGTAAAAAAGTTCATGTAAGTAAACAGTAATGTTCAATCAACGTAAAAATATACTTTCGCTTTCCTCTTCTTGCAACGGGTTCTCCTGGTGTGGTAGTAGTGGTCTGCCTTCTCGAATAAATTGCAAAAGAAATACATTAGAGGTATGTTGTGCTGTGCTGGCAAATTAAAGTTTAGACGAACACGGCGTATACACTAGAAGATAGGTAGGCACATGATGAATCCGAAAACCATGCCGTCGAAACTGTTCGTCCTTTTCACCGTTCGCTCCGTTTCATGCTGTAGGCATGGTTTTTTCCCAATTTTTTGGCTGCTGCTTTGCTGCTAGCCAAGTTGTTCTTTGGCCTTTTCGAGCAGAGCAAGTCGGAGCGGGAGTAACCACCACAACAACTCAATAGAGACTATATGCTATAAATTGAAAAATTATAACGATATATCAATGAATGCATTTAGGATCATGAATTTACCTGTAAAACTCCCTTTTTACCATCATTACGTAACAAACTTTGAAGTCACACTGTTGACTGTTTGGACTTGGAGTCAGTTGGAGTACACCGCAGTGCTTCAAGATCTCCATCGACGGCACACATTCATGGTATGGCGCAAGCCTGCAACAAGAAAAAATCAAATGCAAAAAGAATGTGGTTAACCTACAAGGCAATAAAAATATAAATTTATCATACAGTTTCATATATGCATTCTTTTGTGATCTGCGGCATTTACTAGCTAGCGCAGGTATCTAAATCTAAAACAACGACATCAGTTCTTACATTCCCTGCTTACTGTACCTTTAATCAGAATAGTGTGGATTTCAATTTTGGTTACACGGGAATGGTTTATTTTTACGGTGACGGATGGGACAATAGGTATATGTGTATCATGTATCATGTATGCAGCATGAGTATGTTATTCGTCATATTGTCAATAAATAAAATGTTTAAAAAGATTTGATAAAAAGTTGTTATGGTAATTTAGTAATATTGTATTTTTTCAAGTTTAAATCGCATTTCCATACCTGGTCACCGATGCTACGGCCTCTCTATAATCCCAGTCGGCGCCAAGCTCTGCGAATCTTTAGATTCATATACGCAGATATAGATATATCACTACCTATACACACACAAACAACAAGGGGAAAAATCATGTTTTCTGTTTGTAAGGCGTTCACATAGTTTAAGGGTAGCTCAAGAAGTTGTAACCAAATAAAAAAATGACAAATTCGATAGTACTACGAGTACCATCTCAGTTCTTCCTGGTAGGTATACGATTTCTGAACCACATACCATACCAATGTTTTTCTTATATTCCATCTTTATCTTCATCATTGAAGCAGTGGAATATGGTAATATTTGCACAATTCAAATGCAGCACAATCAAATATGTGACTAATCATCGCATGTAGTAACTGCATGTCGAAAATATGCCAATTATGTTTCATTTCGAATTTACTTAAATTGTAAACAAATTGTGGTTTTGTGTGAAATACTTTTTTTTAAATCCACAGACCAAAATAGGAGATAACGAACATAGGGGCTATGAAATTCCTGTGTGATAGTGAAACATTGGTTTACCCATAAAGCCGTTAAGCCTACGCGATTTTGTCGAAGTAAAATTCGTCTTCGTTTTTTGTGGATGTCTCGTAGCACAGAGAATGTTTTATTAATTTAATGTGGATCCGTGTAATGGCTTTTGTTCGCCCGGATCAGTAGTTCATTCTTACATCGCCCAAAAATTCACACGTTACAATTTTTAGCTCATAGCACAAAACATCTACAATTTTAACTTCGTTTGTGTCAATCGACCGGTATAACTCGCGCCTTTAACATATATATGCATATAGATATATACCAGAATATGTCATTTATATAGACATAATTCTCACTAAAGATCTTTAAAGCTGTTTCCGTTTATACTGCCACAACCTGAAAACGTTGACGTTATACTACATTTGGTTTTTGGTACTTTGGCAGGAGGTTTACGCTGAAAAGTCAAGGTTATGTTGTATTAGATGGCACCTGTCAGCCCAAGACATAATCAGATTCCAGTTTTATGTGTCCCATAATTCCAAAAAATCTTGTGATAACACAGACAGGTTTCCTCTGGAACGGCATAGAATTTAATAGTTAATAGTCTTTCACCGTTAGCGTGTTGTGTAACCTACATCACATTCGTTATCATTGCTTTATTAATAACAATTTTAAGTAATCAGTAATTATGTGCTGAATTGACGCTGTACTTTGA
>JAHZNE010003278.1:0-18727 GCA_027744055.1 Callyntrura sp. NNG-2020
CATGAGGTACAGTCTTTCAAATATTTTGCTTTCCAAAATAATTAATACGCATTTTTGTCGACATTATTGTACTAATTAAAGTTGGCATTCTTATTGTATATATAATTCTGCTTGAATCATTCAATCAGTTCTCTTCTGCAATCGATCTTTGCATTTAAATTGATTGAGTTTATCCAGCCACACGGACCAAGATCCAACACGTACGGGGTAGGCAGAGATCCTTATCTCTTTCGCCTGTCGTAATCCATTTTATTATATATCTTCGCAGCATCGCATCATCTTATGTATCTGTTTTTTTATTTACATCTGTGCCCAACCTTCGTTATCTCTGCCATCATCGTCCAAGTTTTCAAGTGACTCTAATTGATCCCAGTTTTATCTGTCAGAGAAAAAAACATCAAACGAATCTGGAAGTGCATGACGTCCTTCCTCAAAAGCTTTTTATCAGTCAGCGCAAAGTATCCAGGCATTTTAGTTTCAGTAATTTCCCAACCAAATGCATTTACAAGTATTTCATTATTATACATGTAACAATATTTTTCAGCAAACAAATTCTGTGAAACTGTACTTTCATTATTTCCTTTAATCCTCAATCCTGTGCTAACAAAGTTCTATTTTTATTGTGTAAACTCTGGTGTTCGCATTGTGTATGCGACGACAGTATCACGGAACGGTAGTTCAAGTTTTGGTGATTCAAGTTCGGTAAGAGCTTATCATGAAGTGCAATGCAAACGTGGTTTCATTGTATATTGAAGATTATATACGGAGGAACATGGCTATGGTATTACTTGTATATTATCAATTCACAATAACTTATAGATGATTTATATGTACATTTCAACTTTCAGCACCGGACAGAACCTATTGTAATTGAAGGGAGACCACCATCATCATGCCAGCAGCCACTACGTCTCGGGGCTGGGTTGCCGTATCCATGCTCAGTTGCATTCGTCGGTCTGTTCATTCAAGTCGCCTTCCATGTGCGCAGTATCCTTTTCGTTTTTCCGGGGTTCAAACTAGACTGATCAGAAACATGTCATCTTCATCATTCCTTGTCAATGACCCAAAGTATTCATTTTTGAAGGATCTGGGTCTCACGGAGGTAAACAAAGGTGTCTATGATGGCTCCTGGAAGGGTTCAGGAGAGGTAAGGGCTTATGTGAAAAAATATTCTTATGAAATTTCCCCGCAAACATATGTATACACATATTGTATTGTAACATTCTGGCGGTGTGGATATTTCCGGCAGGTTATCACTTCTGTGAGTCCAGCAAATGGAAAACCGATTGCTCAAGTGGTTCAAGCAATTACTAGCAAGGTAGTAGTATATGATGTATGGAACAGTGGAATAAGGAGGAATATGGAACTCCAGCACATTTCCATAACCTTAACACAGTAAAATATAATGTCTTTTGGTGTCACAGGTTATCGAACGAGAAGGCAATTATGTGGAGCCCACTATTATCACAGGACTAAAGTACGACAGCCCTGTTGTTATGCGAGAAACATTTGCTCCCATAGTATACGCCTTGAAGACGTCCAACATCGAGGAGGCTATTAAGATTAACAACTCCGTGGACCAAGGACTGTCAAGCAGTATATTCACTCAAAATTTGGAAAATATATTCCATGTAATGCAGGAATTCACAAAAAAGGGCTTTCAAAACTATTTTGTCAGGGTACCAACGTAACCTAACCATTTTGCTCTCCTATTTTTCAGTGGCTTGGACCAAAAGGCTCTGACTGCGGTATTGTCAATGTGAACATTCCCACGAATGGCGCTGAGATTGGAGGTGCTTTTGGCGGAGAGAAAGCTACCGGTGGCGGCAGAGAATCTGGGTCTGATTCCTGGAAACAATACATGAGACGCTCAACTGTGACCATTAACTACACCAAAGAGTTGCCTTTGGCTCAAGGACTCAAATTCGAATAAAGGAATATGTCTATAAAAAGGACTAGGGCGTGTGGCCGGCATGGGTAATAATGAATTCATCCGTGAAGACTACAATGAGAATCAATAAACACGTGTTTATTTACTTTTAAATTCGCGGATTTACATAATTTATTTACATCTAACCAATGTTTAAAAAGTTTGGCTGGACAATACCTCTGTAGTTCCAAATTGGTAGTACTGTAGTATACACTGATTATAGTAGTACCAAAAGTATATATGTATCAACTACTTAACTCTAACAACAACAAGCGTTTTATTCCAAGAATGCGACGACGAAAACAACGAAGTAAGGATTTTAGCGGCAAATATAAATAAATAGAGTAATATAGTAAAAAATTAAATTTTACAACGACCATTCACAATTTCTTCATGAAACACTGGACAGATAACTCGATACATTACCTAAATAAGAAATGCAGGGATGAGTAAACCTAACATTCATAATAGCTGAAAATGCAATACCGTACCTACAAGTAAAGTACATATAAAGTATCGTTATAATTTACATTTGCTGCCAGAAACTTGTAGATTATAATAATTAATTACATGCAGTAACAATATCGTTGTCTACTATATAATACTAATAAGGACTTTACGCTTACATCGTAAATTTTTTTGTTGCCCCGTCGTTATATACTTCGGTCTATAATTCCTGACATTATTGTTAAAGCACTTGAAGTCGCATTTATTATTTAAATAAATATGGACCTTTCATGGAAATAGTTTGTTCCTATTGTTGTCGATTAGATAAGGCTTATTGTTTTCATTTTGTAAAGCGTTTATAATTTTAAATCTCAATACTAGCTGCCAAAGTTACGTTTTGTGACGTTCTTAAAGCCCAAGATTTAATGTCTGTTTTATTACTATCATTTAAGTGTGCCTCCACTACAGTTAAAAATGTCTTATTATTGGTAACTGCCTTAAAAACTGGGCAACTTCATGAAAGAGAAATTTAAGCCGTGCAAAAGTTTTGGAGAGAGAGAGAGATAACGTGTATTGCATTTTGCGTTGCTGAGGCACTAGATAAGAATAAGTATTGTCCACAGACTGGACGGCGAAGATCTCAATACAAAATTCAAATATATACTTGTCAAATAGAACGACGGTATTCCAAGACTACGTAGCGTCTTCCGCGAGACTTATTTTATAATCAGTATATAAAAATATGAAGAACGCCATTTCACAATTGTTTTTGTAAAATTGCGAGGCAAGAAGAGTAAAATACCTTGTACGTACAAAAACGGTTAAAAATGTTGAAAGTTGTTTCTTCGGAAGAAATAAGTAAATATAGAGAATTCTTTTATACATCCCACTGGCTTTCTTAAAATCGATAATCATGTTAGGCGGGAAAGTTCGCTTTCCGAATACACTATAAAGATCTCTTTTTAAATTGAAACTGGTATATTGTGTGCACAGTTCATTGTGAGATTGCAAAAATGGAATGAGATTTTAGAAAAGATTTTGAAAGAACTTATTACATTGCGTGTTTTTAGGGAGACAGATCGCAATTAAAAATAGGAACACAGAAAAGCTCCTCAGGGAGGGAACAGTTGTCAATGAATCCTTTCACACTTTTCGCTTTAACTCAAAAGCGGAAGCTTATGACTTGTAATCTTACGTTTACGAATACAATACTAGTATTTTTCTAGCTCAGTATTGGGCTTAAAATATTAACATATGTACACAATCTCTACTACACCTTAAATTACGGATAAAGGCAACAATTTCATGGCAGCACAATTTTTCATCGTCGATTTCATCTCTGACGTGTAAAAAAATGAGTAGACTTGGATATTGATAAATTGTGTAATTTTACACATTGCAATTAGAGATACCACATCGTCCATCCATCACCAACTTTACGATTTGTTGTCAGTCATGTAAAAACACAGCTGCCGGGTAAAACATGAACACGACGTTGATTCTGTGGAAGTGTTTTGTAATACGGTAACAAATAGCTCTGAACAGAGCAAAAATTAGTAGGAAGTTGAAAACCTTAAAAATTATTTTATAAATAGTACATTTGACATTGTCACAGAGTAAAAAGAATGACTGTCCAAGATGGTAGCCGAACTGGGCAGTGAAATCATAATGTGGGGGAGGGATACAAACTGTGGAGTAGTTTTATACGACGAGAGATTTTCACAGGTCGGTTATATCCACCTCCTTGAGTTTGATGTACAGGCAGGAGGAAAAGATTACTCCGATTATCTATAAACGTATAATTTTATGATTTGAACAGTTAATGAAATTAGCAATACTTGCACATTTGTTGAGATATTGAGAGTACAATAAGAACATATTTGTATACCTGTAAGATGCACAAACCCAACCCTGATATA
Organism: Callyntrura sp. NNG-2020; assembly: GCA_027744055.1. Classification (NCBI taxonomy): domain Eukaryota; kingdom Metazoa; phylum Arthropoda; class Collembola; order Entomobryomorpha; family Paronellidae; genus Callyntrura; species Callyntrura sp. NNG-2020. The sequence continues at coordinate 4,297 of JAHZNE010003278.1, forward strand.
GTTAGGTAGCCAAGATGATTGCGGACCGTGTCAGAGAGCTTGTGAATGCAGCCAGTGTAATAAATATTTGAAGGGTGGTCTCGAACGCCACACTTATGACCTTCAGTTTTACAACAGGAGTCTGGTACCTTGTTCTCATTTGCCAGGCCATCCAATCGCCATCTACTGTACTGCCAATCCCTACAGAAAATATGAAGATTACACAGATGTTGATATTTGATCAAAATCCAAAAATTAGTTTTAAAAACTTTCAATTTAAACACGTACTCAAAAGAATTGGCCCCACAGCAGTGGAACTCCCGTTGCATCTCATCGATAGCCGTGGTTTTTGGCTGTGCTTCAGCCGGTTCCTTCCCGTAATTCTCAATAAACGTCACATTCAATCGACTCTGCAGTTCTTGATAAGCCTGCTCCCTGTATATGTAAGCCAACGTGCCGGCCATTACCTCTAACAAGAAGATTAGCAACAGGAGCAAAATATACACAAACAGATAACACCGATCGCTCTTGGCAATGCCACAACACCCAAAAACCGCTGCAATTAAACCCAAAACACCCGCTGCCAACAGCAAATAACTGGTCCACGGGTAGCTGACATCGGACAAGAGGGAAATGAACCCATGTTCAGCCAAGACACTCCAAACCGCAATAAGAAACACAGTAATGGCCCCACACAAAAAGAAAAAGTTAAAAATATACAGGTAGTTCCTCAACAGACTTTTCGAGCACCAGCCCTCCTTCTTCTCGTACTTTCTGTTGCTCATCATTTTTTTTCTCCCAGTTACCCTTTCCAAGAACCCCAACGACTCTTTAATAATATATCCCTTCACAAACTAATCACTCTTAAATGACTTGAGGGGCAATAAATAAAAGAGGACACTTTACAAGCCTCTTGTTGTTGTTGCTGCTGCTGATGCTGTGCTGTTCCTTCTGATGTGACTAATTTGTGTCTATTGGGTGCAATTACAAGATGTGGCCTAAGAAGCAAAAAAAAATCTTTCAGAATTGAAGGAATGGCTCACCACCGTCGTAGCCACTACTTGTTTGTTATTGTAACTTGCACAAGTAATATAATTATAAGGGAAAACGGTGGTGGTGGATCAGTACAAACACGAGAGGATTGAGTAAATATTTTGTTACAGGCTAAACGGGCAGAAGATGAAGAGAACCGAGCAGCAGCGAGCATCTCTTATTGTCCTGTTTGCTTATACACGTAAGTGCGTGCGTGTGTGTGTGTGTGTGTGTTTGAGAGAGATTGATATATGCAACTGCATCACATCACACACACATGCATCTCTTCTCTAAATTATAAGACATGCTTCTACATGATTTCACGAGATAATATGTGTTGGTGCCGAGCGCTGACTGCTGACGAATGCTCTTTTGGTTCAAGTTGTCTGTATAAACACCTTTTTTGTCATTCCTTCTCCATATAACAATAGAGAGAGAAGATGATGATGATGATGCTGTAAGCAAGCATTCCATCATGATGCATCTCCCTTTTTACTGAAAACAACACACGATCATCTCCTCCACCACGAGCAACTCCGCCACTCCACAGATCATGTTGCCTTTAATCTCTCCCTCTCCTAACGACGCGCAGGCATTGTAGGTATGCATTTCATGTTGCGCTTCAATAAACCTACAAACAAGTGAAGAGAAAGGGAGATTTTAATTTGCGAAGAGTGTCGGCCTGAGTTTTAGTATTATTTTTACACATTACAAGCTATTTCTTCTTTCTCTCTTGTGTTCTCTACGAGAGCTGGGATGCTGGTTGATGGGAAGGAATTTTTCATCGCTGAAAATAAAATTAGCTTGTTTGGTGGCACAATAGTCGTGTTAGAATGTTAAAACTATTTATATAGAATACACCATGTATATGCATACTACATGCATGTAGGTATCCCTATAGCACTACTACCGAAGACACATCAGGATGATGAAGCTCAACACAAGACAGAAGAAACTCCGCTGGTAATTCGATTACTTACGCGCTTGAATTAGGAGCTTGTGAGTGCTTGTGTGGGAGAGTCTTTTAATTTTCCTGTTGTATCATAATATATGAAGTTGGCTTACTTATGAGGGCATAAACTATGATGATGTATCAACCAGCATTCTGTAGGGAGTCAAGAGAATGGGTGTTTTTTAGTTAGGCACATAAATATTATGTGAGAAACCGTTGCGTTCCATATTCATCGTTGATGGTAGTAGTGTTACTACAACGCACAGTTACGAGGGGTTTACGGTTTATTAGAGGGGAGAAATTAGCATTTATGGCCGTGGTCTTCTTCAGGCATTCTACTTTATTACTACGAATAGGAGGCGAAGGGAGAAAAGGGGATGGATGGATGCGAAAAACAGGAAATAGAAAAAAAATGACGACGCTGATGGCTTACTTGGCATTTGTGTGGGATGATGTGAGAGTGGAGGGGACGTTGCAAATAAAGGGAGTTGACTGAAATACGTAGAAAGAGGAAAATGAGAGAATTTAGATTTGTTTATCGAGTCTCGGGCACTTTCTTCACGGCTGGCGTGGCGTTACGAACTTTATATTATACGATCATCATGATATTTGTCAGTCGGCAAGCTTTTAGTAGTAGTGGTGATGGTGGTAGGTGATGATGGTGGTATGAAAGCGTTACTGAACGGATCGTTAATAGCACCAGCACTCGTCGAAGAATAATCGAGTGGGAGAGAAGAACGGAAGGAAACTGCATGGCAACAGCAGCAATATCATTATCATTACACATCCTCCTCATAAACATTTGGGTGAAATATTTACAGTTATTGATGGGGAGGAACCGACACGCTTGTGTTGATGCGTATTATTACATGTATTGTATATACCATTTTTACCATGTGCGATCCATATTGCACCCAACATAAGTTTATGAAATACGACAAACATAGAACCAGTGCAGTGTGCACGTCAAATTGGGACAAAGACGCAGTTTGGGTGGAACGTTGTCGGATGAAATGTTTGCATAGATAAGGTATAAAGTGCACACATGTGATCTATCTATTTTGGATAAGTTGGAAGGAACCCCTGTAGTTTCGTCCTTGAATTGGGCTACTTGTTTTCAGTGTACACACTGTAACAAATTCAAATTTCAACTTCGCTCTCATGAATGCAATGCCTTATCTTGTTCAAAGTATGTTAGAGTAAATGTTTATTAAACTGCCAGTATCCTATCCAATCTCATATTCATTCAGCTAGTGTGTAGAGTATTGATGAAGCTGGCAACGCACGCTTTTAGATCATATCACTTCCAATCCTTTTCGTCCCTCTTGGGTTTACCTAATCCTGCTTCAAATAGGGGGGTTGATATCAATAAGATTGGTGGTATCGGAAAATATACATTTTACTGCAGCTGGAAACTAATACCAACGGTAATTTACCGAAGGAGAAAATGTCATTGAAGCTTTTACATAATATGTTGATAGATAAGATAATGCGAGGACCAATGACCAGCTATTTTGGCATCATGCTCTTTATCTTGGTATACTTTTTGTAATTTATGTATGGCTACAAATGTAAACAAAAGCAAAGCGTGTGTGTGTAGATGGACATGTACAAATGATAAGGAATGAATAGCCAGTGAAAACGAGAAAAAAATGTGTTAAGATGGTGGGTGAAGGAGAGAAGTGGATTGGAAACGGTGGGGTCTAGTAAAGCGTAAAAATCTGTTGTACAAACCCTTACATTAACCTTACAAAACATTAACAGCGTCCACACAATGGTACTCTTGCAGGACTCTGCTTAAACGAAAATGACAACGAAACGACGATGAATTTTAAACATTGCACTAAACATGGGATCATCCGAAGGGTTACATCATCAGGGGAGTAGGGGTGACATTTTCATCCTGTAATACATTATGATCCCTCCTCTGTATATTTTAATGTTAAATCTTTCAATCCTGAGGGGATATGTCCCCCGTCCCCCCCCGCTCTTGTTGCCCTGATCATGCGCATATGCTCTGAGGATGAGTCGAGTATCCCTGGATTTGCGCATCTGAACAAGCGTGACAAGAAATGGGCATCTGGAAATATGACTTAGTTTATTAACGCTCTACGCTGTGCATAATAGTAGGACATGACTTATTGTTAATCTTATTTAGTAGTCGTCTCGACTCTCTGGAGAAGACGCAGCAGCGTATGTGAAATTGAGCAACACTCAAAAGATAGCATGCTCTCTTTTCCAAACATTCTTCGGAATAAAGAGGGAATGAATGGAAGGTCCTTGGAAGACCGCAACTGGTGCCTACATATAAATGGAACATGGTACGGGGGTGATTGCAGCTGGAAAACAGGCTGCTGAATAAATCGGCATATATTCGTATTCAAGAAGTCGGCATATATTTATTGCGAATATGGCTATTGGAGATACGCCAAGCGCACGTGTTGATAACATCATAGTAGTAGGTAAGTATTCATGTGGTTGACCATCTATAAATACACTTTGTAGCTGATGCTGATACATGGCGAATGGTGCAAGAAGGGAAGAATTTATATAACGATATAGACGACTACTCTTGATATGATTATACGCTTTGCTAGATACTGTTTACCCTACCTACACATCACCACGTTTTTTCCCTGTCTTGTTGTGGTGTACAAAAGCGACAGTTTAACAGAATTGTTAAATAATGTTCGTCCTTACGTCACTTTTAGTTTAGTACTGAAATCACACCCGATATGAGAAACATCGTCCATCGTGTGACCACGAAATCTTCAATTGTGGAAATTGAAATATTCAACTTGAGCACCACATACCTTACCGGTTTATAAACAGCTGTAAAAAGGATTTTAGGCAACAAAAATGATTTTCAAACACTACTTGAAGCTCGCTAATGTGAAAGACTTGTACGTTAAAGATCAGCTTCAGTGTCTCAAGGAGATTATTAAGGCATCCGTCATAAACTTTCCATTTCATGTAAGTTTACAAATTGTGGAGACACTCCAACTACCCAGCACCATATTTATTTCGGGCAATTAAAACAAAACAAAATCATTTGATTGTTGAAAATTCCAACTCGTAGAACATAACCACATTTGGTGCGGTGCTTCCGCAACAACGGAAACCACCTAGTTATGGCCGGATTCTTCAGTGCAGTTTGCAAGGTCAAGGGGGGCTCTGTATTCAACTGAATCACCCTATGAAGCTTTTACTAGAAACTATTGGTTATCAAACACAGTACGTATCAGGATGTTTCGTCCGCACCGGTTTTCCCCACAGCCATTGCCTCTTCACAGTGAAAATTCCTCATTACGCTGTAAAAGACCCTTCATTTAGGTCAACGAAGCGTGATAAAACATATCTTGTCGATGTCGGGTGCGGAGTGCCCCTTCACGAGCCAGTTGACTTTGATGAACTTCCGATTACTCGAAGGGCAGGAGGTCTTCAATATCGCTATGAGCGTGTCAATGATAACACTCTACAGCGAGTACACGAATCTGGCGATGCCATTTTAGGAGAGGTAAGTTCTCTGGAAGATCGGGATTGTCGGCGTTATTAAAAAAAATAATTCTACAATTTGATGATGCAGTGGAGGAAATTAAATAAAAAAATTTTCCTATAGAAACCAGCGTCGTTTAAAAGTCCTCAAGACTACGTAGTGGACCTGACACCGCGGACCCTTCCAGATTATTTACCAGCAGCCATAGCGGGATATAAAACGCCCAGTAGACTATTTTTTCACCATTCGTTGTATAGTTTCCGCTATGTCAGCATTTCGGAGGACGACTTCGAAGTTATTTACGTGTACGGAACCGACTTGATATTCATTACAAAGAATACGCGCACCGTCCAGAGTTTTGCTAATTATGAACAGCTCAAACCAAGTATACTCAAGTATTTTCCTATGATCAATCCAAAGGATGTAGAGTTGGCAACGAAATATTATGACATTCCCTATGATGAAGCTGTTAAAATGACGGGTGCAACGGCGCCATAAAAAAATCTGTAAATATCTATATCGCAATGTTCACGTAATATATTTTTTATTATATATCGTCGAAACTGATATTTTTTCTTGAAAGTGACACGAAATTCATGCCTAAATTTGTTACCGATAATAGGAGAACATTATACGATAAGAAATTTGGGATATTTTGAAAAAAAATGTCTAGTAGTTAAATACTAGGCCGGTATTAAAAAGCATTAGCCTTCATTTTAAAAGTATATGGAAAGGATGTACCACTACTACTTACATTAGTAATATTTTGTGAGTTGACGTGACATGTGAATTTTAATAGTACTTTTCATTTTCATATTTTTACTAGAAAAAGCGTCCTACTGAAATCAGTCATGTTAAAATAAAATAAACATTAAATGTCTCAATATTCAACAGACTTTACAATTTATTTCATCTGATAATAACTGATTTAAAATAACTGATGCTATTGTAACAACTCTCCTGAGATTAAATGTTCAAACGTAGGTATACACCGTGTATATTTAATTATTGACCACCAATAAATGACTAAAAGACCATTGTTATGATTGATATTGGAAAACTTTGTTCTCGTCCCACAAAGTAAGCTTTAATAGTTGATAGTATTTCAAAGATCTGCATAACCCAAGAGGAAGAATACTTGGATCCTTGGCCATAAACGTGTAATATTTAAAAATAAGTGAATGAATGCTGCACTTGTTATGGGAAAAATAACAATGACCATCCTGCTTATCGAGAGAGAAAATAATGGAATTTGGAACATGCGCAAATATTTGTATCCTACAAATATACTTACCCAACCCATATCAAATTTATGCAAAATACTACCAGCAGCTAACTCGACACGAATCCATATTCGTAAACTACGATTTTACCATTTTTAACATGCAACGGATTTATAGTGGGCTTACCAGCCGTGTTATTAATATCAATTCATACAAGTATACATATAAAATGCTATTATGAACGAATACGGCACTGAACGCTGACTGTACATTATATGCGCTACTGTTAACATGATAGGCACATCTGAGAAATTATAATTACTTGGGAAAGATTTTTATGCATGCCAACCTCGCTGTTCTGTACTAGTACTACTACACACATTTGTTTTGCAACAAACTTCTGTTGTGACTTGTGACATGTGATGGTGGAGTAGACAGACAAATCTCTTTGTCGAATAAATGACGGCAGACTCCAAACTGTTAGGCACTCAGGATCATGATTTCATTACATTCCATGACATTAAAAGTGTCAAATCATTTACAAAAGTGCAATTTAAAAAAATCCTGTTTACTAGTTTAAATTGGAGAGAGTGACACGTAAAAATGATTTTCAAATCGTACATGAAATTGGCCAATGTGAAGGAGTTGTTCCTTAAAAATCAGCTGCAGCTGCTCAAGGAAGTGATTAAAGCTTCTGTCATTAACTTTCCCTTCCAGGTCAGTCAGTCACTGCTTTTCAATTTCAATACATGAATTCCCTGTAATTGAATTTCCGATAGTACCTCACAAAGATTTACACGGAGACTTAAATCTAACGTTACTACGCAGAACATCTCTTCAATGGGCGCCTTTCTACCGCGAGAACGGAAAACACCAAACTTAGGAGACTTCCTTGCAGCTTGCATAAGAGGTGAAGGTGGACTCTGTGGTCACCTCAATAATCACATGCGGTTCCAATTGGAATCCTTAGGTTACCAGACGAAGCTGCATTCGGGGTGTTTTGTCCGCACGGGAGTTCCCAACAGCCACTTTATGACTACCGTTAGGATTCCGCATTACACCGATAATAGTATTGGGACAACACCTTTAGATTTACGACGGGATAAATATTATCTTGTTGACGTCGGATGCGGACTTCCCATTCATGAACCGATAGATTTGGAGGAACTGCCTTTTGTTCGAAGGGCTGGAGGTCTTCAGTATCGCTATGAGCGGGTAAATGATACAACGATTCGGCGAGTCAATGAGTGTGGGGACCCCATATTAGGAGAAGTGAGTTGGACAAATAATATAAAAACATGTTGCCTGTGATTAGTAATAATTAATGAGCATCTTATTGGGTTTAGAAACCGTCATCGTACAACAGTCCCCAGGATTACAGCATTGACTTGTCACCGCGACAGTTTGGGGATTTTTATCCTGCTGTTCATATAGTTTATAGCTGTCCTCAGAATTTCTATCTTCATCGGGGGATGTATTGCTTTCGTTACTTAGACATAATCGATGATGACTTTGAAATTGTGTGCGCCTACGGAACGGACTTGATATTCATCACCAAGGAGACTCGACACGTTCAAAAATTTGAAAATTACGAACATCTCAAACCTAGTCTACTCAAATATTTTCCGATGATTAACCCTACAAGTGTGGAGTTGACGGTGAAGCATTTTAGCATTCCATTTGAAGAAGCTTTACAAATGTCCTCAGTGAATTCGAAGCAGACGCAGTCAATGTGAGCCGCTTTTACATAAGGAACGAAATGTCCATTTTTTATCCTAGCCGAAAGTTACCAAATTGTACGTTTTGTTGATACTAATATTATATTTATCACCATGCATTACTCCATGCGATGATTTTTTCAAAAATAAAAACAAGTGTCTTGCCAACCAATTACATCTTTTAAGCAGAAAGCTAACTAATTGCCTTTTTTATTTGTAATTTTAATTGCATATTTTTCAATTATTGTATTTCAACATTTTATGTTTCTGGTCATTGGCATCCATTTTACCATTCCGTTGCCCATCATTTTACAGGATTTTACCATTCGCACTGTTGCGTTTGACATTCATAATTTAAAGTTGTTATAAAACGATTTCGTGTATGGAACTACGGATTTAATTTTTAAAAAGTAAATTTTGTAACGTTAAGTTCTTTGACCCAGCATGTTAGCTTCACGTGCAGAAAACATTAAAAAGACGTCACCATACAATACTTTGACAACAACATTTGGATTATTTTTTACACAATTAATATTACGGACCCCACCTCTCCATCGGATCATGTCTATTCCATCTTTTCCATCTTCGCATGAGATTTGAACAGCGTTCCGATTTATGAATGTCATGCGGCATGTTTAAATGTCAGAGTGAAGGACAACGTTAATTTCATTCCAGTATTTTTGCTACTATTACAGTTTGTAATGCTAAAGGCTACAGAACTCTCTAGTGCTAGACGTTATCTTGTTAATCGGGGCACAATAAGCATTTCTTACATGAGATTATGAGATAAGCCAATAAACAAATAACTTTCTGACAATATTGCACATGGCTTTATAACTTGGGTATAACAGTTCCAGGCTGCAGATATTGTCACTTAATCCTGGACACAATAGGCGATACAAAACATCAATCCTCACAAACATACAAACGTAATCTTTACCATGATCAAAAGGAAAACGTTGGAACAAAATGAAACGAATGGGCAAGGGATAAAATTCACGGTAGTTGCAGTTAATTAGACATGTTGTTAAATGTTCCTGCAGGCTGCAGTGCTGCTTGTTATGTGGGCCCACTGCACCAGCTGCAAAGTGCAGAGGGTCCGCTGAATTGTTTAAACAAGTGGTGGATAAGTCGTACATCGATAAGTCCATATTCCACATGCATTCTTTTCTTATCTAGGAAATTTCTTTTTACACTAAACAAAATATCGTTATATCCTTTATGGTGCAGAGAATACTGGTCCAGGTTCACCACATCTTTAAGCCGTTGCGAATTAAAACGTAGTTGTTTAAGGAAAATGCAAATGCCATTTTCTCATAGTTACTTCAATCACTTCGCCATCACACGCATAAAATGATAGGGACAACGAGCGTCACGGATTAGGTTTTGAGGCTGATGTATTGCTATTGCTGGTCAACATCAAACATGTGCTACCTCTACACATATAGACCTATATTATTACAGGAATATGAATATGGTGCTGAATAATCCATACATGTAGCATTAGTACTTCATCATATCATGATACTAAACATCGCTGCAAAGTAGTAAAACAGTCGGAGCTGTTTTGAAATTAATCGCTGGATCATTAATAAACAGAATACATTCATATTGTTTACGCCACTGCAGTGCAAAGCAAAGTAACCGTTATACTGGAAGAGTTAATCCGTGAAATATTCCATGCTCTCTCTCTCTCTCTCTCTCTCTTTCTCTTCTGTTTATAAGAACTTACCTGACAACAACAAGTTATTTTTATGTGGAGATTTGCAAATGATAGACCAAATTTTTTTATACGGGAAAAAATGTGTTTTGTGAATTTTAAAAATGATTTTAAAAAACTACATGAAATTAGGCAGTGTGAAGGAGTTGTTGATCAAAGATCAGTTTCAATTTTTGAAGGAAATGATTAAAGCTTCTCTCATCAACTTTCCTTTCCAGGTAAGCCATTTAGCGAACTACCCAAATTTAGATATATAAAAAGTTGGTCAATTTCACCAAATGTGTATAGTGGTAACGACATTGAAACGTGTGAATACTGAACTCCCACAGAATATCTCTTCAATGGGTGCCTTTTTACCCATGGAACGAAGGACGCCAGTCTTTCGAGACATACTTCAAGGTTGTATGAGGGGTGAAGGTGGACTCTGTGGCCATCTAAACCATCACATAGAAGCTCCAATTGGAATCTTTAGGTTACCAGACGCAGACCGTTTCGGGATGCTTTGTTCGGAACGGAGTTCCCAACAGTCATTGCTTAGTAACAGTGAAAATTCCTCATTATGCTGACAAGAGTGCAAGTTCTACACCGTTACATTTACGGCGGGACAAAAATTATCTTATTGACGTCGGGAGTGGAGTTCCTCTTCATGAACCAATAGACTTGGACGCCCTACCTTTCATCCGAACTGCAGGTGGTCTGCAGTACCGCTTTGAGCGAGTTAACGATACAACCATTACAAGGGTGCACGAAAGTGGCGATGCACTATTGGGCGCAGTAAGTTAAAAATATTTTCTTATTTTGCATTTGTCCCGTGTTTGCCTGTACGATGACTGGGATTTTATCGTTTGATTGTAGAAACCTGCCGATTTCAAAAGCCCGCAAGATTGTAGCATTGACCTGTCTCCTCGAACACCGGCTGATTTTCATCCTATAGTACATGCTGTTTACAGCAATCCCCAGAAATACTATCTTCACCGAAACCTGTACTGCCTCCGCTATCTGGACATTACCGAGGACGATTTTGAAATTATTTGCATCTTCGGAAAAGATCTGATGTTTATCACCAAGGAGACGCGACATGTTCAAAGTTTCGAAAACTATGAGTCCCTTAAACCAGTTCTATTCAAATATTTCCCCATGATCGATTCGGGGAATATAGAACGGTGCGTGTACCATTTTAGTTTAGATTTTGAGGAATCATTAAAAATGACCTCCAAGAAAGCAGCAACAGCGCAGTGAATAATAATACTTTTTTCACAGAACGCTGTGAATGATGGAATTTTTAAACATTGTCATACAAGCAATGAGGTTGTGTTATACTAATTGAAAAGTCAATTTATAGTCAAAAACAATTTATTTTGTAAGTATTACTCATCCCTACATATCTTTGAATATTGCTTAGAATTAATTTCTCGCATCAATTTATTAAGAATTGATCCAACTCCCTATTATCCACACACGTACCTTAAAATGGAAACAACATAATAAAGCGCAAATAAAGCTAATTGTATTCCATTATATACTTTTAAATGAGGAAAAAGGTCAAATCACGTTCATATTCATACAAACGGTGATAATTACAATGATTGATCTGGATTTGACGAAATTGAGCAATGGAATTTTCATGTGCGAATCTTCAACCTTGATGTCATTTCGTCCTTTCGCAAGACTACGTCTTGCACCACGTAACGCTCTCTCTTATGATCACAATAACCTGCTGGATCATTCTGCATGTATGAGGATACACAACACAGTCAACATTTATTCTTGTATACGCAGTAGCTTGATGATTGTATCAAATGTGATACTGATAAAGAATGACACACTTCCATTCAGCACAACCTGATTTGCGAGAGTTTCAGCTTTTCGCCAACTATCCTTTCATATTTTGGATTTGCACAGCTGGCTATGTGAAACGGTAATGTGAAATGAATGAAAGCTTGTTTGTAAATACTGCTTCGCTGGACCATGGTCCATGGGCCACATTTGCATGCTGCTTGCTCCAAATACTGAATATCGGCAATTGAGCAAATTGGTATATGATTTTCTATTAAATCTAGACCCGTGTTACACTGTGTACGTTATCTTATGTAATACTATGCAACAATTTCGAAGACCCCTGTGTTACAAGTCACTAATTAAGTTCCACTGATGTTGGGTTAAACTGACAAATAAAGCGTTATAAATTAACTGTAACTGCCTAGTAATAATGACATTGGCTGCAAATGTGCTCACGTGCGTAAAATGTAAGGAACGTTGAAACTTTTCCCTACTCAATTTGGTTCCATACGTTGTGAAGTGAAAATCAAGGCGGAAAGTATTAAGACGACCATTTCTAAACTAACCGTTTAGATGAACAATAAAAATGTTTTTTCAAACTTACTTGAGACATATAAACGTGAAAGAGTTGTTCATAAAAGATCAGCTTCAGTTGGTAAAGGAAATGATGAAAGCTTCCCTGATAAACCTTCCCTTCCAGGTACGTAGTTTTATTTACAAAGTAAAGAATCGTTTAGAAAAGACGGTAGGCTTTTTTTTAAATTCGATTATAAACAAAAATCACACTTTTTTTAACTTCTAAGAATATAACTACCTTCGGTGCTTTTCTACCCATGGAACGTAAAATGCCCACCATGCGAGAAAGTCTGGTGAGCGTCTCCAACGGTGAAGGCGGTCACTGTGCCACCCTCAACAACAACATGAAGCTTCTGTTGGAATCCATTGGTTATAAGTCTCAGCTCATAGAAGGATATTCTTTTCGGGCTGGTTTTCAAAACAGACATTGTTCGGTGGCAGTGAAAATCCCTCATTACGCTTTAAAAGAAGGGGGGTCAACTAGTCCACGCCCGGACAAAATTTACTTGACTGACATTGGGTGTGGCATGCCAATACATGAGCCAGTAGATCTAGATGAACTTCCTTACGTAGGAAGGGCAGGTGGTCTTCAGTATCGCATAGAGCGCGTTAATGAAACGACACTCCAACGGATAAACGAATGCGGGGATCCAATCATAGGAGAAGTACGTTAAAATTTCAAACTACGAGTTATCGTACGGACATCTGGATGTGACTAAAATATTAATAGGCGGTTCTAAATATAAATGTATGTATATTTTTTTATAGAAACCTTCCAGTTTCAAAAACCCGCGGGATTTAACCATCAAACTTGAACACGTAAGTTATAATCATGTTTATCGGCATGGATGCGACATTTTCAGCAACCCCCGAGGTTCATATATTCATCGAGGACCGTACTGCTTTCGCTATTTGGATATCACGTCGAATGACTTTGAAGTCGTTTGTGTTTTTGGAACCGACCTGATATTTATCACCAAAGACACTCGTCATGTCCAAAAGTTTGCCAACTATGAACAGCTCAAACCAAGTTTACTAAAGTATTTTCCTATGATTAATCCAAGAGATGTAGAGTTGGCAGTGAGACATTTTAGTATTCCTTTTGAGGAAGCTTTAAAAATGTCATCGACGAGTACAACAACAACATCGTAAAGAACCAAAATATATACTTTTTAAATATTTTTGTAGAACGTATTTCTTTTCATTATGTATCGTGCAATGTACTGACTTCCGTAAAATAAAAAATAAAGTCGTTCCGATAACCTCGGACTCGCAAAGGCAAAAGCTTTTAATGGTTGTAATAATGACTCATACATGCTTTTCCTTGGTTACTATTGAAAAAATTCGTCGATATATGTATAAAAAAATAGTTATGCAAAACGTTACAAGACCATCAATAATATCCCGCTTGATTTCGTCTTCGATTTTATTCGGCTTCGACATGATTCGCAAGAAGAAATAATTTTACAAATTAAAAAGCAGTCGTTTTTTTGCTTTTACATCACATTCTTTCTCCTTCTCATGTTCAAACTGTAAAACCGTACGTTTTCCCCATATTTTGTATTAAGTCAGACCGTTCATTTTCCGGGAGGAAGCACGAGCGCGCTGCATTGAAGCTCTGTTTTACAGAATAAACACACGGCATGAAATACACAAATGCAACAGCCACAATTATCAACTAATTAAAACATACTGGTGGCGCCATAAAAAAATTCTCTACTTTAGAGCAAGTATTGCACAGTATATTTTCAGTTCTCCTTACCCCTTTCACAAAATGAGCATCACACAGTCCCCATTTCCTTAACAGTCGGTACTCGTCATCGAGACCGGTGCCAGTGATCGTAGGGTCATCCGTGTTAATGGAAACGTTAAAATCATCTTCGAAAAATCTGAAGGTACAAGAAATTTCCACTTGTATTTTGTGCATGGTAAGTGACTGTTGTCAGAAATAGAAAT
>JAHZNE010003279.1:0-31416 GCA_027744055.1 Callyntrura sp. NNG-2020
GCCTGGCGGCCGGAATGCACCAAGGAAATCTAGATACTCCCAGCGGAGGCTGGTCCTAAATAATAATTAAGAACATGGTACCAGGTACTTGATTGTTAGCTTCTAAAACTGGGTCGGTTGGAAGTGGTGTTGCTTTTAAAATAAGAATGCAAGATTTGGAAGCGGGTATACCTAAGTATGTGCGTCTAACTAGTCGCTATCCAAATTATCCTAATTTGGTAGAGATAATAGATTTCTGAAGCCACCAGCAATCAATAATGGTTTTGCTACATTACGTTTTAGTTGGTTCATCCGGAGAAGCATGCAAACATGCAGCCTCAAAAGAGCAACGTTACGTAATACGTAATAAAACGCAATTATTATGTGAGCTCCAAAACGTAATTCTATAGTTGGTAGTAAGTGTGTCTTATTTTCTATTATTACTGGTATTCGACAAAGAGAATAAAAGAGATGGGTATTATAATAGGTATCATAAAGTAGAACAGAAGCAAACTGAAGTTGCATTCAGACTGTGAAATAGAACGTTTTTGCGGCTGCATTGTCCAACGTGCAAAAAACTACCCAAGAAAAGTTACCTAAAATCAAGCTTGGTAAACAAACATTGCCATTTCAGCATTTTCAGCATACCAGATCTACGTGAAGTAAGGGCGGGGTCACCGGAGCATAAAACTAATTCCAGCTACATTTGCATATGGCAAATAAATGAAAGCATTACTGATCATGGCTTTTGGAATAGGCAATACCTAAAAACAAGGACGCGGTATGTCTAATGAGAGGGGCAACACTCATTAGCCATTACGTAGCCTGAATTGACACATAATTGAATGAAAAAATTTACACAAGTATGCAACATGAAACAATTTCGCTGGGCATATTTCTTGGTGGATGTTTCGTTAATTGTTTTTATTTTTAAATTACTCGTTGAATTTAAATAATATTCCATTTTTAATCAAATATCAAAGTACTTCTTGTATAATTTGGGTTGGACAAATATATCTTTAAAACATTCGTTAGAGTTTTCCCGTTATTTCAGGAACGGCCTTGAACAAGTCAGCGACAAGCCCCAAGTCAGCTACTTGGAATATTGGAGCTTCGGGATCTTTATTTATGGCTACAATAGTTTTAGAGTCCTTCATTCCAGCCAAGTGTTGAATTGCCCCAGAGATACCCACCGCAATGTAAAGTTCCTAAAATGAGCATTTATCATGCATTTATTTAATTACAGAAACATTGAAGCATGCATAGTAAAGTTTGCATTGGGTTTGGGTATAGTATTTAACAAAACTTACTTGGGATTTCAAGTCCCCAAGTGACGCATCTGGGGCATTGTCCTTTGAGGCACTGCCACCCTCTTTCGCAGCTTCGAAAGACGTCCCTCGAACTGTTATGACTTTTACAGCGTCCTTAGCTTTCAAGGTCATCACAGCGTTCCCTAAAAAGTTTAGTTACAACTTCGATATAACCATCAATTAATTCGTTTATGATGCCTTTAAATCAATTACCTGCATAAATAGTGCGAACAAACGTATCCGCATCCTTGATGCCAATAATGTCAGTGATTGGTTGAACGTCTAATTTCGCAGCAACCCGAGGAAGCAGTCCCTTTCCAAAAGCTGTCGCTCCAGCCAGAATATGGGTAAACTTAAATTGTTTGTGAGACTCCAAAATCACAGGTGTCATTGCTTCGGGAAGAAATCCCTCCAAAGCTTTATTATCTGCAACAAGTACCTTCTTGACTCCTGCAATTTTGGTGGCCTGTTCGGCAGCCTGTGATCGCAAAATGTTTTTACATTTAAAAATGCACTCCAAAAAATTTAAATGTCATAACGGCTGAGAAAATACCTTTGCACACCCAGAGCCTGCCACTAAAAGAGAAACTTCACCACCCAGTTTTGTAGCTGCCGTAACAGCATTTAAGGTACCTCCTTTGAGTGCATTGTTATCATGTTCTGCAACCACTAGTGTGCTTTGAAAGCGATTGAGAATCTGCAACAATATGCAACATAAATTATATGAAAAATCAATATTGGGTATTAACAATATTGAAAAGTTTTAGTATATTGCATCGCTTATGCTCCTGCTCCACAAAATTCGTTTTGTACCTGTTCACAGCATCTGATGCAATTTACCGTTTTATCTAACACATTTCGTATGACACATTTTTTACAAAGCTAAAGCAACAACGATAACTACATCTACAAATCACCATTTTCAATCATTTACTCAAAACGTATACTGCAGTGACAGCGTAACAGGAAGTTGCTATCTATCAGCAACATTATTTAGATATGTCAAAATCTGGGTTAAAATGGGACTGCTATTTTTCATGTACGCATTTTCAGGTATATAGATAGGTTGCGGGGAACTACAACACGATGTAGATATTTTTGTGCATTGCCAGTTGTCATGTTAGACATTTTTAAGGTTACAAGTTGAAAGTTCAAACTTTTACCGTGATGTTGCACACATGGTAAGAAGACAATATAATTTATAATGAAATAATTAAAACGTGATAATTCTTAAGTGGATCATAACTTCAATGATTTATGCTAAATGCTTTAAGCTATTAATCATGCAAAGGTTATCAATTGTAGCCTTTTATTGGCATATAGACAACAGTTCGTGCTTGTGACATCCTGACCATGATGCAGAATTATAGAGTTCTGCACATGACCTTACTGTACCTACGCCGACGAAACACTGCTTTATGACAAGGCAAACCCATCACAAAATTTGTTATCAATTATAATTAATTAGCTTATTACATTATATTCTCTCATCTGAACCTAAATGAGATGTGTTTAAGCAGATATGATCATGATGCTTTTCTTGGCCTATTAGTATGGCATGAGTCATGCAACAACAGTCACAACACAACAGAAGCTTTTCCGAAAAATCCCGAATAAGCGGAATCGGTCTGTCACACGCTTCTTTCATCCTTTCATGACATTGTGTAATAACATTTCCATATTATGTCCCAGTTGTTGTCTAACTATAAAGGTCCTGATAAAACAGTCTGTCTAATACTTACGATAACGAGATGTACTACGTTGTGTTGTGAATGACATATAACGGTTATACAAGTACGCACTAAATTAAGTCATTTTAATACTCTCATAAAAATCACATTATTAGTTTCATTCAGTACATATGCAACATAACTCTCCTACGTTACTTTACCGTTTCCATGAAATACTCAAGAGCCATTAAATTAAAAAATACACAATGGAAAATTATTCGAAATTGTGTACCTACCGAAAAATATTCTGTATGGCTGTCTGGCTAGTTTGGTAACATTAGTATGGTGAATTTATGCTTTTGACATACACACCATCATAAACTCGTACAGATGTGTGATTCTGCTTAGTTCGGATCAAGTAAAATCATTATTAGTCCCTATAAATACGTATTACATTTTCACAGTCACGGTCGTATGATCTTCATGATTAAATTACTGTACTTTGGATAGTATTGTTATCTCCCTAATTGCTATGCATCTGTATGAATTATCATGTCAGTTCTAAAGCGTTTTTGTTACCATGAACCATTATGATCGTGTCGTGATTGTCTTAATGTGGAAGGAGTGATTATAAGGAGTGTATGGAAAGTATGAATTCAAGAGCTAAACTGTGTATTTTAATACGAAACACTGCAAAAATTTCATAAAACCGTGACTATATGTCGAAGTTGTTAATATTGACAATCAACCTGGCATAATATTCCAATAATAATGTAAGTTTCCTCAACAACGCCGCTACAAGTGAACGTTTGACGTTGACGTACATCTACTACTGTACTGGTACTTGGTAATGGGTTCACGTCACGTGCTTCAAAAAACATCCGATAAATACAATACGCATACAGCACGTTTCCTGTGAAAGTACATTCGAGTTTTATCTAACTGGTGGAGTTTGAGAATGACGTGTGCCGTCGTGTGGTGCGACTTACATTATAGTGGAACGATAGCATTTTATTGTAGGATGATGATGGAGTGAGTGAAGGTACACACACGATCGGCGGACAAACACAAACTCTAACAGCAGGTTTTGTGTATTTTGTGAGAAGAGCTAAAGTAAAGCATGACTGCTTATCATATTGCTTTCTCCCCGTATAACAATTTTCTGTATGGCGAGCGAATTTCTCCTTCTGGCAACTGGAAGCTGTTTGTGAACTGATCCGTATAGTTGTATGATGTATAGAATGAAAATATGTGCATATATATTCAGTCATCAGTATAAAAGCAAATGAGATGACATTTAGACCATAAAATATAACCTTTCATTGCCACGCGACCTTCCCGTGCTATCTAGAGTTGTGCGACTTGTGCGAGTGAGCTACTGTTACTAAAAGCCAAAGTGTGTATACGGCAATTAGTAGATAGAAGAAAAATCGATAAACTTGTTCCCTTTCCTTGGAAGCACCTAGTGATGAGATAGTGTGGTAATAGCAGACACCAAGACACAATTTTTTGCATTCAACAACTGGCCACAAGTAAGTGCAAAGCCTTCGGAACAAATTCTTCCTTTAAAACATTTTAACCTAGTTCCTATTAACTTCTGATCATTCAAATGGTGTGAAAATGTGCATTTAAAACTTAATTTGTTGTGCTTGTTTGTGCTAGGAACCAACGTTAAACTGGATAAACTTGCTAAAGCCGTTAATCCATTCAGGATGTTTACCGTTACTTTAGTGCGACAGTAAGTTGGAATATCATTTAAATCTGCATTCATATTTATTTCAAAATATAAAATGTGTTCATTATTCACGCACGAGAAAACTTAAAATATATAATGCATGTTTGCAACATTTTATTTTATATTTTAGTGGGGAGACAAAAATGAATGCTGCACGAATTGTACAGTCTCGTACTCCAGGAGAGTTGACGGAACGTGGAGTTAAAATGGTTAAAATGCATATGATAACTGTAGAAATACTCCTTCTTAATTATGACGTAACCGTCCTCATAAAAACTTGCTTATTGATTTTAGGCGGAAAGCTTAGGCCAACACCTCTGCAAAGAGAAGTTTACCCGAGTGTATAGCAGTGACCTGACAAGATGTCACGATACTACATTGAACATTCTGAAAAATTCTCTACACACTCAACCAGAAATTAATTTGGATGCAGTTTTGAGAGAGAGGGTACGTATGTCGTAAAGTAACTGTAAAATAAGAAGAGGCTCGAGAGTGAGTAATCATAACCATAACCTGTAGTAATCCTGCATTTTCAATTTTAAAGGATTACGGGGACCTAGAGTTTCAGTGTATTTCTACAACAAGCAACATTCAAAAACAAGTTGGGGGAAGAATACATGCCATTCCAATTCCAGGCGGAGAAACTTATGAGGAAACAATGAAAAGAACAGCCAAATTCTTCAATGTGAATGCAAAAATAACGTTTATGTTAATTTGAAACATTTCCAAACACTTAGTTTCTATTCCAATTTCCAATATTTTCTAATTCTCTGACTTTATGCGCACAGGGCTTATGTAAATTGGCAGATGCAACAAAAAATCCAGAAAACGTATTGGTGGTAACCCATGGATGTTGGTTAATGTGTTTTCTGGATTATCTCGCTGCCAACGCAGGCGTTTTTGATCTGGAAAACTGCGAAGAAGGAAGACGGCTTTCGGCCCCTTTGAATACAGCAGCTACCAAACTGATAATTCACAAGAAAGGTACAGATGACAACGAGGAAGATAAGAGAAAGATAGAATTCTTGCAGATTCATGACACAGCCCACTTGGTAGCTGCAAATATAATTGCTGAGGAGACCTGAATCTTCAATAAATTGTTTGAAAACAACAAACATGTACATGGCTAGCAAGCTAGCGTATTATCATTACCATGTAAAAAAACTATATCCGTCAAAAAATAAGAGCCAAACAAATCTTTAAATTTCATTCATTGAAATTGAACATTTTCAAACAATCTTATTCTGAACTTATTTATTGTTGGTAAACAATAACCATTAATCGGTGTTTGCGTTGAATAATATAAAATAGGATATCTGCGCAAAATACATGTAGTTTTATCAATATTAAAAGTGTGCTACGGCTACAATTATAATAGGTATATACTAAAAAAAATGTCATTCCAGCATGGCACATAATAGTAAATCAGCAGTATTTTGTGATTGAATTATAAAACAATCGCCTACGTATGTAATCATAATCGATAATCATTATTATGAAACCGAGTCCCTGTAGAATTTGAATTGAATGCGTAAATATATTACAAAAGCGAGAGCTGACGCAACCAATCTATACTAACATATAAATACTAAAATTACTGATGATTATTGCAACTACACTATCCATGTCTACCTACATCTTAGTGACAAACATGAACGTTAAATTTAAATGTCATGACAATTGCAGAGCAAAAATGTTTCCAAGGTTGTCGAACATGACTGTAAATTTGTACAAAATAAAATTGATATTGAGAGTGATATAACATAGTCATTTTTTGTTTCGTACATTTAAATCCAGCTAGAATGTAATAAAGTAATGGAAATAATGGAATATACTTTTACTCATATTAGCAGAGACCGGTTATCATTAAGAAAATTAGTTTTCACATTTATTTTCTTATGCAGTTAATGGTTTTCGTCACCTCATAAAAGGTTTTCATGCATTTGATTGGGAAGGAGGAATTAATCCATCATATTTACAGCCTAGTTTGCACAGTTTTTCACGGTGGCTACTGATACTAGATAACCCATAAAAATTTTCAACATTACACGGGATATGAATTATGATATTCATTACATGATGCATGATCCTGTCTTAGTTGCCATAGGATCTATATCCTTTCACACGACGAAACTTATCTATTACCATAATGTCTCCTAGGAAACCGATATTCTTTGCCCATTAAACATCAACGTTAAGGCTACTATCTCTTAAGATTTGACAACCTTGTGTCAAAATATGGTAATTACAAAAACAAAATCTCATATGAAGTTAGCAACATTGGGTTGGGTTGTCAAATTTTAATGGCAAAGCAAAATGGTGAGCTTAAATTGTGGACGTCCGAGTCGTTTGTCTTTTAAATTAACCTTAACGCAATGGATTATTAGTGAAAGTGGCAGATCGTAGACAATGGTAGACTACCAATGATGTCATTAATATACAATTAATATTCCGCCATTTAATTAATTTTATCATCTCTATTTTTGTTATCACATCATCCCGATCAGTTTCCGATTACAACTTACAGCTTCACATGATACAAACAATTATTTATCAAATCAAACTAACGAATTTTCAACATATTCGTTTCCGTATATATTCATGCCTTACCGCTTGAAGACCCCTCTGGTGTTTTACAGTAAGTCTGGAGCACAGCATCCTTTAATTTTTCCCAGTAGAAACAACAAATCTTGATTTGAAAAAACAAGTCGCCGATTTGCTGTCCCTGAAATGAAACAAATAATATTGGAGGATAAAAGGGGATCTGTGTATAATACACCTCAAATTTAATTTTTACTGTATTAAGTTATGTGCTCTATTCAACACAATACTAACTTTGACATTTTGCACCCCGAAATGTAGTATATTTTTTAAATACGAGTTGATGAAACAACGGTGAACGTAATGTATAGTAAGCATATAAATAGCATAGAACGTTTAGTTCGATAGGACTAGATTATAGCCCTCAATCAATTTTCGGCAGATATTTTACTATTAATTTCGCATTTGCTTATTTCTTAAAAAACCGATAAACAAGCCCAGATTTTTAGAGATTTCATTAACGTACCTCTACAGCTAATTTTTCTCCTATACGCCTCAGTCTACCTCTGATTTTCAGAACTTGCTCACCGTTGTCTCTTGATTTACACTGAAACAGCAAACGTGACCATTGGCAAGGATGAAGGAAGGCCTAACAGTTTTCCGGTCGATTATGATTGTATTTTTACTGTCCCAAGTCCAAAGGTCGTTTTTTCCTCGATCGGATAAAATACTTTAGTACTGTGTACTGCTGATTGTGTTGATGTTGATTCACATAAAATTCGATAGCAATTACTGGGACATTGCAAAATATACTGGATTCCCAGCTTCTGGTATAGTTAGTACTAGTGTAGTGGTATTCTCACACTCATTCAGTGTTTCATTTTCATTCTCAAACTTATCCACATTAACCTGTCAGTCAGTATAATGCGTTTACACACACACACACTGTCATCAACATATCATATGGTGTATATTTAGCATCTTCATCAGCTCAGCTGTCAGCTGGCTGACCAAAAAGCCGAAAGAAACGAGGAAAGAGATACTTCAATCGATGGCGATTATGATGAGGCGAAAAAGGCCAAGATTATTGCAAAGTTCTGTTCAATTTACTTTGAAGCATGCTTATACATGAATCATTCACGGTTTGAAATTGAAGACTCTATGATATCGTCGAGGCGCAGCGGTAGCGGTGTGGTATTTGAAGGTGTTCTGTGTTATGTTAAAAAATAGAGACAAGAAGACTTGTTTTTGTGCCGGATAAAATCGCATAGCTTGCTAGCATACACATACCTGCACACAGTGTTTATTCTCATCGTGTTTTTTTTGCATTCTGTAAATGGACTGGGTGAGGATATTCAAATGTGAAATGTGAATTGTGAGTTGTATGTAGCTACCAACCACCACACCAACCAATCAACCAACCACCCACAACAATTGTTCTGGCACTTCTTTTCTGCTGTCTGGTAGGATCTGGAAATATTAATTTACTCACTGTCGCTCTGCTTGGAAAAAAGTATTGTACCATCTACATGATTATTTTATCTTATCGGTTATAGTCTTTAGATGCCCCTTTGCCTAAATCGTGGTTAGTTAGATGAACAAGTCAAAAGTTTTGTTGTTGTTTATATAATTTGTTCATTGCTGATTCACCATAAACTCTGTGAGTGAGTCACTCACTCTTGTGAGTCATTTCAACTTACTTTTCGTGACAAGGGGGTTGTTGTTCGGTCGTTTGTTGTGTAAATGGAAAGTTAGGTTATTATAGAAGGTAAAATAAAATAAGATTTTAAGCTGTCAGTGTGGTGTTGCTTTGCTTTGCAGGTGCTAATAGCGTTATTGCTCTCGCGGGAGGAAGACCTGACCGATATTAGCCTTAGCCTTAACCGAGTGAAAGAAGTTACGTGTTAACAATATATCAGGTAATTTGATTTTTTTGAGTGAATAAGGGGTGAAAGGGGAATATTACTTGTTTACAGTTTACTAAAACTGTTGTCTGGGTTGAATATTTATTCGTCAGTTTGGTATTGTGCTAAGATTAAAGTAAAGCAACGGTAGAGGAATTTAAGCAAATATGTTATTTTATGTTTAAATTCGCAGGTATTATTAACATGGCAGACGACGCAGCGTCCCCTCTAGAGACTGCTGCTGCAGTTGCTGTAGACCCAGCGAAGCTAAAAGCGTTAAAAATTAAAACAGGGGTCGTAAAACGGTACACTAAAGAAAAACAGAGCTACGAGAAGGAGGCATCCATGCAAAAGACTAAGATCGAAAAGTTTAAGGAAGAGGGAAAAGACGACCATTTTATTAGACAGCAAGAGGAATGTCTTAAAGAGTCTGTAATGATGGTACCTGAAGTTCAGCGGCAGCTATTGGTATGCATTCGGATTTTAGTAAAAATCATTTTATTTTTTATATTCTGCTACATGTAATTGCTCAAATTTCAAAATTGCCTTTCCCGTTTACAGAAAAGCTATGACGAGCTAAAAGGAATAGTAGAAGGGCAACAGGGTGAGTTGGGGGAGGCTGAGGAATATAAAGCAGCTATTCAAGTTCTTGAAGACGCCAAAGCTCATCTTCCAGAGCCGTTATAAAATGTTGTGCAATCATAATAATGATTGATGCTTGTTGCCTTATTAATAGATAACTATTTTGTCAGCATTAGTTTAATGCTGCTTAGTGCTTACTAATTCCAATGATCATACTAATATTACCATTGTTAGTGAAAATTAACAGAATTCTACTAACAAGTTTGTTAAAATGTGGAGATATCAGACATGTTTATCTTCCTTTTAGCCTACAAGTTACTTACATGATCTTACTACTAGCCAATGACCAATCCTAAATTAAATGAAACTAACATATAAACTACCTATTTCACCCTTGTTCCAATAATTGAACAACGTACTGAAAGCTGTAACGTATTATTATGATTAAAATTATACCTCATTTTTATAGAAGATGATCATAAATGTAAACTTTTGCTTTAAAAAAGTATTCTCTAAATGTGATAGATGCAGATGCACATTTTATATCATTTTGTACTTTTCTTATAAATGTGAGCAACTTTTTAATCACAGTTATAATGGAGTAACTACCAAAATTTTTATTGATAAATATTCCTTAGAAATTTATTGTATTTACTGTTAGTATATCCATTTGTATATTTTACAAGGGTCACAATAAATTTAACTAGAGTTGATCAACTTTGTGCAGTTTTTATTTTTTTCATTTTGGAGTTATGAGGAATCATTGTTACTATTTTCTTTATTTTTGCATTGCCGAAAGTACAATTTTGACTTGTTTTTCGTCTGAACGCGCTAAGGACTTAGTATTGGCAATGGTTTCTGGATCCCTCACTAAAGAAAGAAGTTTTGTCATTTTTCCAATTTCATAATTCGTCTTTCCCTCTCCTTCAATAGGTACCCCGCGGAGGTCTTTGGGTTGAATACGGAGGTTGGGTGACAATTTCAGTGTTGTAAGTTGCCCCCTATAATTTCCAGGAAAATGCATAGTTAAGTAGTTATAGCGTATTATCAATGTATTATCCCCATATATTCAAAATTATCTTTGTAATTCGAAAACAATACTAATCATACCGATCATCTCCAATGCATACTATGGGGTAATGTGGGTTGAACTGAATTCTGTGCGGTCTAACTTTTTTCTTTGTTACTATTTGCTGACAACAAATTGGTTTCTCTTTGTTCGCGTTTAGATCGTAGACCAATGCCTATAATCAAAATTAAAAAGTTGTACCAATAATACTGTATATTTCTTTAACGTAATAATGGCATCGTACTTTCCCTTCCTCAGTGACTGCTGCAAACACCGTGGAAGAATAAGGAGCCCAACAACAGTCTAGAATGGCCACTCCAATTTCGAACACATACATAGGTTCGCTGTAAATCACCGCAAAATGAAAAGCAGTACACTACATGCATACCATACACGAGTTTTATATACAGACTGACACATTTCTGACAAAAAATAATTGAGGATTGCCATTTGCCTTTCTGTTCGCACGCATTCAAGTTCTTATAAAAGTAGCTTACACTGGTAATCAAGTGAAAAGGTACTTACGGATCTTTTTTGTCCCAAATCTTTATCGTCCAATCCTCAGAACAGGAAATGAACACGTCTTTATGGTAATAGTTCCATTCAAGTGCAGCCACTGGTAGGAAGTGAGCGTTGTAAATCTGTAGGAAATTCAATGGAAATGTATTGAGAGCAAGAGTAAAAAGAAACTTGAGCTCTCGTCGGCAGCAGACAAATATGACAGTTGCTTTGAATTTACTACTAGGCAGCAACAAAAGTTCAGTCTTAAAAAATGCAACCCGTAAAAGTCACATAAGCTATAGAGGTAAATATGTATTCTAAACTAAATCAGTTTAAAATATCTTTTCCCGGCATATAATAGCTATTCCACCCATAAATCCTACGCCATCATGATCATGATATTAAAAATAATGTGTTATACAAATGGATCTACCTTTACATTGAAAAAGTATACCTATACTAACACTAACTTTCTTCTGATTCAACAATGGTGGGAGATGCTCATTATGCTTTTGTACAATAACTTTTTCTTGGTAATCCTTTCCTTTCTAATCTAGGCATTTACGTTCATTACACACATTTTACAATGAAGACATATATATGTACTAACACGCTATGTTAACTTTTAATTGGGTGAAACTTTTTATAAAGATGTTTGCACAATACTATTTTAATGATGCTGCCACATGGTTCATATACATAAGTATTCATTAAATAAATGGTAATATTTATTTAGTTGCATCATTATTAGTCTACTTATTGAGATCGTTATTACAACTTAGACATTCACAGCACCTTTTATACCGTAATTATATAGGTTAAAACTTGGTCCCTTCTCCATTCGTGTGTATTTTTTACATATTCTACCGTAATAATTTTGAACATTGTATGTTCGTACCGTTTGTATGTAATTGTGTTGATGCCAAAGTTAGGACTATGCGCCTTCTCAAAGCAATTTAAAATACAAAGCTTCATTACCCTACAGGGACTATTTAGAATGCCGTGCAACACACCATGCAGTCTACAGGATATTCGATTAACGAGTTTCTTTCAGAGAAAAACTATCAAGCTGATGGAAAGTCCAGAGGAAAAATGAAAAACTCATTTATTTCTTGTTATATGCCGACCTTCCGTCTCACTCGTCCCGTCATTTATTATTACCTGTTGGAAACGAGATCCATAGAGGGAGGAACAACGGAAAATATTTCCTTCCGCCGTGCCCACAAGAAACGTTGTCTTTTCTCTGGGATGAAATGCCAAAACTCGGGCACATCCTGCAAAGTAGCAAGTAATAAGTAGTAAAAATCACATTAGAAGACGATGGAAACACACACACAGACCAACGGGGAGAAGAGCATCAAAGAAAAGAAAATGGGAAAAGCAACTTTCCAACTTTCAATCATCATCATTATTTTCATCAGTATCATTTTAGTAGCGTCAGCGTCAATCCCTGTTACGCCGAGAAAGAGAGCTTGGACGAACATGCATAAAGTTCTCTACAACTCATATAAAACTGTGAAGTCTTTTTATATTCAGTTTCCATTTCAGACTCTCACCGGGTGCGTTGATGGCTGTGTGTGTGTGATGTGGCCACACGTCAAGGACAAAACAGAGCGAAGTTTAACAGAACAATTCCATTAGCTCTTATTCTTCGTCTCAATAAAAACTTTCCCCGTTTCTTCGTAGTATAACAATTTTTTGGAGGATAAAAATCGTATCATTATCATTCGGGTGGGGAAAACTACGGATGCCAAGTTGTAGCACTACAGTGCTCAACACTTAATGCAGTTTGTGTTGGTGAGATATTTGGGAAAGAGTTTTCGGGTATACATATATAAATGGTATACATATATGTTCCCCCAAGTGTATGCAAGGAGAGGATATTAGATTAATTTTCACTATTCCTCACACTTTTTGCTTCTTTTCAATTTTGTTACCACCAATGATAATGATAACTCCCACTGGATCTGTGTACCCAAATAGTTACTACTAAAAGGGAAGCTACCAGAAAACACGAAGATTATTACTTACCAAAAAGTTTGTAAGTTGTGCCATCCGGTCCAGCAACAGGAGGAACGGGAAGATTTAATGTACAAATTTCCGTTCCCCCAAGTCCCCCAATTCCATTAGAGTCGGATGTATCAATGCCCCAATGAATGATTCTCCCATCAAGTCCACAAGAGTAGAAATTAGGTTCTCCATCCATATCATCCTCACCCCATTTCACGGACCAAATCGGAGATCTATGTTTCTGAACCACGTGAACATTTTTCAGTATCACAGATGAAGTAGCGTTGTCCTCATCTGGTTGAAGCTGGATCAAGGCCACGTTCCCATCATACATTCCCACCGCAATCAAACTGCTTTCCCTGTTGACATAATAATCATAATAAGAGGAAACGTGGGAAGAACTTACATCACGAAAAAGATAATGACGGTGACATCAAAACTTTCCCTTCTCTCCTGTCCTCTCCCAGGAGTACTGAAAAATGCATTGTAGAATCAAGTTTTGCTTTTCTTAGAGAGTATCATTTTACTCACTGAGGGTGGATCGCACAACACATGCAACCTCGGGGAGAAATCCATATCTGCTCGGGAAAGGCTGGGTTTCGAAGACTCCAGATTAGAACCATGCCGTCCGTGATAGGATGAGTGAACGAGACTATGTGGGAAAATAAGAGTTTTATATATTTCATGCATCTTTCCCGTGGAGAGATCATATATGCATAATAATGTTGTATTATTATCATAACAGATTCGTGCTCGTTGCCCATTTTTTGCTATAATGCAGTACAACACCGTAGTAAAACGATACAAGCAGTTCCTATGTAAAACTTATGTAATTTTTATGTGGAAAATTTAATTTTAGTCAAGATGATGAAGGGCTGAAGATTATGCATAGCAGGCGCGTCAAACAGTCGTGCTCTCTATTTGTACACACTCTCTTCCATGAGTGTCTCAACTCGCAGCTCAGAATCCTCGTCGTCGTCGTCATCATCATCTCTGATGTAAATTTCTTTTGACATTTGATGGAGCGTGCAAGATGAGATGTCGTTGCAAGTTACAACAGATGTGGTGTATATGGTTATTATGGTTTTTGACACAACTAGAGTATTGTGGAAAATTCTTGAGTCTGTTCAGGTTCTCATTTTATCAGATTAATTGCGAGTCTTGAGACTTCGACAGTTCGTAAAATAAAGTAGTGTAATAGTAATGTGTGTAGAGTAGTGCATTAGTGTACAGTATGAGATGAATTGTTAACGATGTCAACATATGTTTATGTTTATGTTGTTGGACGCTTGCATAAGTACATTTTGGTACTTTAAAAGCACAGGCGAAAAATTGGGTCACGTTTCGTAAGCTAACTGCGAAATTGTTGCGAGTGCACATTTGAAACTTACAAGAGCCATAACTGACGGCAAACATATCAGGCTCACTTTGAGACCAACTAATTCCGGTAACGTGAAGTCTCTTGGCTTTGTCGTAAGCAAATTTCCACAGCGGAAGGATTGTGCCTTCTCCAGTATCACGGAACTCGTCAGAGGCATCTTCATAGTACTTGAAATCTACACAAGGGAAAGAAAAGAGATGATGTGTCAGCAAACACTGGGTAAATAATCAATCAATGCCGTCGACGTCGTGTGTAAAGTACAGCTATTTTACAAAATGCGTGGATACTCCATTATTAACAACTGAGAGCCAGCAGCACTCAGCACATTCTTTTATTGTGCATATCATCATCCCCATTTGGGAAAGCCTTAAAACAAAGTCATGTCTATGGCACGCACTACCGCTTCTAACTAAATACGCGAGCGTCAGTCCAGCAATAGTAACCAAAGTGTGTAAGTTTCCTCATAAATCTGCATACTTGCCAACAATAAAATAAAATTTGTCAAATAAACTCTATTCATATGACCAGCAGCAGTATTTTCCTGGCAAACCCTCCCCATTCTTGCAGAGCCACAATCGGAAATTGTGTGTGGTCACTGTTTTATGGAATAAGAAAAGTAACCCTAAAACAGACTATATGGAATAAAATAAAAGGATGTAATTTGGTCTGGGGAGAGACGAAGAGATTGAGAAAAGTGAGCGAGAGAAACAACAACTTTTAGTGGTACCAAAAAGTTTTCTTTCCCTTGGTAAGCAGTTTTACGCAGAAAAGTTTCGATTTGTATTGTGTTGTCCTAATAGTGTGCGCATTTAGGGAATGGATGCCACGCGAAGGAGCTATTGAGCTAGTTTTCTACAATAATATGGGTTTAAGAAAAGAGCAGAGCAATCTGAAAAAGTCATCCCATTAGTATTACAACTTTCTTTTAGAGATTATTTGCCTTCTCCGCTCTCTTCGCTTTTCATTGCAGATCTCTTCCACTGCCAACGTGGAAGTCGCTGCTTGCAGAGTACCAGTACATATTGTTATAATGTACCCGAAAAATACAAGTTCAGATCTGGTTTTGGTTACTATTGCGAAGTGGAACACACAAGGTGTACATAAAGGAAATCACGTTCAAACGAGTATTTTTATGGAAATATGTCAACAGTTCTAAACGTGGTAATGCTCAAAGTCATCGACTTTCAACGTAAGTATCATCTACCATGTAGTAGTGGTGGTAGGGGAATATCATTACTGGCACGGCTACGTGTGACATTCCAATTTTCGGGTGTTATTCCAATTTAATCAAAAGTGCCAAGTCAGGTTGTACAAGGATACGTGTGCAGGTGAACTGGGGTAAATTGAAAAAAGTAGCAAAAGTCCAAATTGTTGACAGTAGTGGCAGTGGCGTGGTATAGTATTTTGCGCCACTTCAAGATGCAATTGACACCAAATGATGCCATTGGAGGAAAGTGGCTACCTAGACCCCATTTCATAAAATTACAAGTCCGACAAGTTGACAAACTTGTCAAAAATTCGTCCATTTGAATGTATGGGTAACCAACAGTGACTAACTGAAAAATTTGTCAAATTGTCAGCCTGTACATTTTTATGAAATTCGGTCCTAATCGCGAAAAATTGCAGCTTTTTGTAATCGTAGAATAAAAATGAAAAAGTTTTTTGTTTTGTCATAAGACGGGAGAGAAAAAATGTTGCGTTTATGTACAGGCGTCGTCTGCAGAGTTGATTTAAGTGGAAATGAATATTCTGGACTATCAACATAACATAACACTTCATTTCACACTTTGCACTTTACACGTTGATGCGCGCTGCTGTCACAGAAAATGTGCATGACTTACCAAATAGTACTTCATTGTGAACATTTTGCATGACAAGCCTCTCAAGAATTTTAAGACCTTCCGCTGACTTATTGAGAGCAGCTTCTTGAGCCGCTTGCCCTTCCAGCACAGATGCTTTTCTCATTCGTACTTTCTCCTTTTCTGCGATCCTGTCAAATCAAAATATCAAAATTACATTTCTCTTCAAGCTAAAACTTATTTTTGGTACATCAAAAAACTTTTCCCATGAAACACAATACCAGATGCAAACATAATGCCATCCATATTCATATAGCTACGCGTACACACTACATATATGTAAGCAAACTAGATATATATGATACTCTCGACTCTTGTATGAAAATAAGCTGGGACATTTCTTACTTTTCATGTTTCTCTTTTAGTTAAGCTCGCACTGAAATCAAATCACCGTAATTCTATCAATTCTATATATTTTGAATTTCTTGTTACACTCATTTCTTTGTTATTTAGCAAGAGAGCGCACAGTATATTTTTAGACTTATGATGTTGTATTGTTGAATTCCCCCGTTTCTACATGACGTGCACTCTGTGACGGGAATATGTACCAGTTCTAATCGTAAGAAATATTTTGTATGCACAACAGCACTATCTATTTTCTCCGTAAACACCTTTATAATATACCTCTTGTTAAATGCTGACTACAATGCTCCTCATAAAATTCCTGGAAAAGTTGTTACTTATGTATCATGCACATCAAACCTCCCCAACTTCTCGCCCTCTTGCAACTTTCTGTAACCCGATCTCTCTGGCATCATTCTGACTCTTTTTCTGTAATAATGGAGAACAGGGAGCAGGGAGTAAGTAGCACTACAAATTGGACGCTGCTCATATTGAAAGTTTCGAATTTGTAGCTCACAACAAAACAAGAGTAAGAGAATTTCACAGGAAACAATAAATGGCATGTTACTCCTGATGTTTTAGCCATGTCTGTTTAGGGAATTACCCTAAAATTATTTATGATTGTGTGCCACAACAACTTGCCCCACACTCATTTAGATGAAACCGTTCTCATAAAATATGCACCGTCTATCCCACCTCAAAATGAAGGAGTTACTCGAAGGTAAAAGAATTAATGATAAATGTTGTTTCCAACATAAATTATTAATTTGTCGTTCCTTGTTTCATATTCTGGGTAGGACGAGTTACCATCATGTTTACTTACTTTCCTTCTTTCTCTTTCTGGCCTCCTGTGGATTCCTTCAAAGTCTCTTTATCTTTCATATCTCGAGGAGCTTTTCCATTTTCTCCGTTTTGATCAGCAGTTTCCACTTTACTTCCACGACCACCAGCGCCTTGATCATGTCCATTTTCATCCTGCTGTTTCTCCGTTTTTGGACGATTCTCTGTATCGTTTTCGTAAGCATCGTAAATTATCCAGGCATTGCAGTAATCCTTGTAAGAAGAACGCGGTGGAGGCTGAGTTTGACAGGCATGTTCCTAATACAAGTACACGTAAATGGAAAAGAAACAGACAGTTTTTAATGTACATGATGGCTACAGACAATAGATGACATAATTTGCATAATTTGTGCATTGCAAATGGAGGCTCAACTCTTGAACCAATAGCGTATAGTGTAGTGGTACATGTGTTTCCTTCTTACTCTCAAAGGATTGTTGTACGTTTGAGTGGTTCTATCGCTGTAATCAAACTGATTGAGAAACTTTGTCTGTTTTGTGTCCTCTTTCGGCTCATCTGTAACGAAGTATTGGAAAGTTTGTTTTTGAGATGATAACAAAGAAGGGCTTTAAATATAAATTATACCTTGTAACTAGACTTGGCTTTGTAGACAAACCACTGAACTTGTATTTTTAAACTGACCTTTATCCTCCTCATCTTCTTCCGGCTTGGAATCCGACTTTTTCTCGTCCCCGTCCCCCTCCCCTTCTCCGGACATTGAAGCTCTGTGTTGTTCAGGTGGTTGTCCATCTGGTTTTGAGAGAGGAAGTGCTCCTGGTAAAGTGGGGGCAAGGGGACCACTTTGGGGTTGGGTTGCTCCTGTGGGAACACTTTGCTCTGCAGCAGCCTTGGCCTGCTTGGGATCCTCGACAGGTTCCACCACCACATCCACCAGGGGGTATGGGTACGTCTTTTTAAATTCTTCTACCTGATCTTTTGCAACGAGTTCAGTGTCCAAGTGGAACAAAGTCACGGTTTCGTCTTGCACTGGAACGATTAAAAATGCCCTGCAGAATTATGCAAAAGATGAAGAATTAGATTTCACTTGGGCAACATTAGAAAATATGCTATTTTAACCCAAATTGAATGGTACATACTTTTCTCGAAAATCCCAAATTACTCGATCTCGCATAATAGTAGGATCTGTTGTAACGAGCACTCTCTGAATTTCCTCTTTCAGTTGCTGCAAACGTAAAAGGTAAAAGAAACTTCAGAGGAGGTAATTAAAAATCAAATAAACTTATACTCCCATCGTCTTATCCTTAAATATTGATGCCATATGTTATACACAACAACACTCGGAGAAGGTACCAACTACTTGGCACATCAACATCAAACTCAATACGTTTTAATAATTCCCCGCATTACGCTTTCAGTGAGCTTTTCTTGATCCGGTGGTTTTATTAATTTTTGTTCTCTTCCTGCATATCCACCATATTCGTCATCATCCCTCCTTCCTTTCCCCCGTCGTTTCCCCTTTGGCGGTAGCGGCTTTGGAGGCATGTTGCAAAATTCTCTCTGTAAAATTAATTTATGATCTTGCTCCCGCCTTGGTTAGATAAAAACTATTTCCTATAAACAAAATTTGACTCCAAATAAAAATAAAAGTTTTGCCGTCGGACTTGTTTTTCTTTCTCCGTCCAAGTTATCAAGAAAGCTATTACCTTTGGGTATTACTATTTACTACTACGACTTTTGGGGGAAAGCTTATCAAAAAACAAAAATCTGAATACACATAACCTTCTTGTGACTCATTGCACAAAGGCATGGCATAACATCATCAAAGACAATAACGCTACGAACGACTACGATTTTCTCGTGAGGCTTTGTTACATCAATAATATTGATGTCTTTATTGTAATACATATATAAACAGACAGGTTGTCCGGGGAGACTTTCAATCCGATCGAGACGAAGATAAAAGCAACGGAAAATTTCTAGTTTCACTTAGCCCCGTGAAAGTACCATCACTGACATCTCATGCCAAGTCATTTTATACAACCCATTTTACCACAGTAATTTGTTTGTCTAGAATATGCATCGCCTTTTGATATTTCCGTTATATATTTGTTTACATGTACACGTTGAAGAGTTCTTGGGCGTTTTCCAGTACATCATTCTTAGACACACGAGCTACCACAAAAACTAATGAATTATGAGCCAGTAAAAGGTCATATTACACGGCACCACCCGGAAGAAAACGTTGGCATTATCAGTAGCATCATCATCGTCATCATCCTTTCTCCTTTCATCTTGATTCTCACGCAGGTTCATCATAGCAGCATTATTATAAATAAAACCCACAGCAGCCAACAGCATCAGGAAATACTAACCGATGTCGTTTTGTAAAGACCAGTTTGTTTGAGGGATTTTTTTCATTCTTTGCTGCAGTGGCTTCTGTTGCTGATGAATGAGATGCCTATTAGGGTTACGCCACAAGAAAAATCGGATAGAAATTTTTATACGCGTGTGTTGTAGTACTTTGTAAGCTCCACTCCACATCCGTCCGTTATTGTACACACGTTACGAGTACCTACCTCTAAGTAAGTATCGCACACGCTCCTCCATTTGTTCACAAGACAGAATCCTCCAGCAAACTGCGAGAGCGAGAAAAGGGGAGAAGGACAGCTGTACAGAAATGTGTCGAGAATCCGGTTACAAGTTTCTCATCTTTGCTCAAGGACTGGCAGAGCCCGAGAAAAATGGAGTATTTATCTTTTAGAAATCCCTAAACGACTACACGGCGAGTACAGTATAGCCGATGAACAGAAAACTGTTTATGTGCGTGAGTAATGGAAGTGGTGAAAGCAGTTATGTCTTTGTGCAACTCTTCTGGGAAAGAGACATTTGCATAATATAATAGTTCCTTTGTCGTTGTTGTTGTGTATGTATAGCAATTGTTCATATACAGCAAAACAGCGTGTAAGGCTGATGACAGTGTATAATATACTGGGCCTAACCATACCGACACCATAATTACCTTAAGAGAAAGCGAGAGAGTGAGAGTGGTATCTGTCTCCACTAGTAATGTGTCTGTGTAAGTGTGGTGGTGGTGGTGGTGAAAGCTGTTTTTGAGTTGCCGAGCTCTTACCCGATTGCCTCCGGAAAGGGCTGATTTCGATCTTGTTGACTGTGTTATACTATATGCTCATCTTCATTTACTTTTTTTCTCAAACCCGGTTTATATTTACTCTACATCTGGTAGCAAAATCCCCACGACCACAGGAAACTCTTGCTTAGGCATATTCATAAAAGTATACGGCCAGTTTTGCATTCACTTTTTATGTCCGACCACACACACACATATATAAGCTTAGGTAAATAACGAGCAAAGGGGAAATTTTGCGTGCAAAAATGTTGCTTTTCTCCAGCTCGTCCACTTTCTCCATTTAGTTTGTCATTTTCACCATTTTCTCCCATTTTTCGTTTAAATCTTTAATTTATTTGTAGACAGGCTGGCCTACGTAATACTTTAGAGGAGCAGCATGGGAAAAGTGTTGTGGTAGTCAGGATAGATAAAAGTTAATATATCTTTTATTCAAAATCATTATTACCACAACCTACCGCCCAGCAACATGAGTATTGGCTTAGCTCATAAATTCGCCGCCAGTTGTTGTGTATTATTTAATTTGTGTGGTTCGTCCGAAACGGACGGCCTGTGGTGTGGTGGTAGCTGTTTGGAAAATATAAATTGGTAGAGAGCGAGAGAGAAAAAAGAATTAATGATTTATTAAGCACGACTGTTTTCAGTTTCGCTTCCTATTTCCGCTGGTGGATTCAGCCGGGATAAAACGTAAATAAAAATAGTTATAAATACCTCTAGGGATACAGAATGTAGGAGGCGCCAGTGGCAGAGTTGTAAAGTTGGCGGCTTTATTTAGGTTCTCATGAATAACCCGTTGGAGGAATAAATGGATTTCGACGACAGTGGAATTGAAAGTGATCCGAGAAACAGCTCTGAGAAGGACACCCTCAAACAGGTAAGCAAACTGTTTTTTGTACGTTTTTTTCTATAGAGGCATTTATGACAAAGTGGGTAAACATAAAAACTTTTGAAAACTTGTGGGAGAACCACCAAGTCTCTTGAAAGTCTCTCGAAAAACAAAAACTGAACAAAATTTTATTGAATTTCCCCATCACACTCTACACTCAACACTTGAAAATCCACAAAATACGAATACTCAAAACTTTTGAATTGATATATGCTTTTTAGAAAAAGTTGAAATGAGATTCCCCTCCTGTTCCCCTCCAACCAGAGATAAAGCAGGTCTATTGTTATATCATTCTCCATTACTTTTTTTGTTTTGACTTAGCACAATGAACCGATTATATCCTTTAGCCCAGAGCGTTGCCGTTTTGACTCTATACAATCCAGCTCTCGAAAATCTTCTACGTCGTACCCCATCTCTGTAGCAGACTTACAACTGGACGCCCCCTCCCCACCATCGTCCTCCTTGCTAGCTAACAATAACTGTAACTCAATAGCCAACTTACAAAACTCGACAAAAAATGGAGTAGCCAGCCAAATCATACTTCCGAAAGAATCTTCTGTTACCGGATCTCATCCGCAGACGCTTCTCACCAATGCCCACAACAAACAGCAACAACAACAACATCCTCCTGCTATACCTCAGCCTATAAACCCAGCTTACCCTTTCCTTC
This sequence comes from Callyntrura sp. NNG-2020, assembly GCA_027744055.1. Taxonomy (NCBI): domain Eukaryota; kingdom Metazoa; phylum Arthropoda; class Collembola; order Entomobryomorpha; family Paronellidae; genus Callyntrura; species Callyntrura sp. NNG-2020. Next base: position 22,384 of record JAHZNE010003279.1, read on the forward strand.
TCAATAAGCAGCAAGCACAACAACAAACCTCTTCACATTCTAGTCTTTCCTCCACTTTTCCCTTCTCAACAGTCGCTTCAGATTCTGCATCACTGGTAATTAGCACAAACGCTTTATCATCAACCACATCCTCAGCAACCTATTCAGCTTCCTCGGCATCTGCCAATTGCCTGCCTAGAGCTCCCGGATTAGTACCCACGCGAACGACGGCTTCTGTCGATAGCTCTTCAATTTCCCTAATGGTCAACGGAACAGGTTTGAATGCTAACAACAGCATCAACCACTCCACAACCACTTCAACCGGTACAACAACAACTACAACAACAACCACTCTCGACCTACAAAAACGACTGGAGAAACGAATTGCACAAGCGTCTGCCATTACTGCTGCAGCAGCATCCTCGTCATCTCTTAACGCCACTTCATCAAGTTTGCTTCCATCCTCGACAACAGCATCCGGCGAGACAAAAGGGAACGATTCTTTTCTCTCTGATATAATCAGTAATGGAATCACCAATAAAGCCATCGCCATTCCTTCATCTGCTGCTGCTTCTACCCATGCATACCCTAATGACAACTCGGAGAAAAGCAATGGAAATCAGATAAGTTTTTCTCCTCCAAAAACATCCCTTTTCACCGCAGCCACACAGCAAATTGACTTTCCAGAAACGGGTATGTCGACCGCCGGTCCGGCATCCTTATGGGAGTCGGACCCGACGTCTTCTTCGGCGATTGACTTGTGGGAAAATAAGGAAGATGAATTTCGTAAACGTGAGAGTCTGACAGAGAATTTTATGGATACCAATCAACGTGCCGCCAGCCACTTTCCCGAGTCGTCACAGCCTCTCTCAACTTCAATAGATGTTATCATAGGTAGTGAATCTAGCACCAACGAAACTGACGGTGTCGCCGGAGATGGTATGCCACAGCTTGACTTGACAGGCGATTCGGGAACAACAACAAGTTGTAAATCCGGAAGTACAAGCGGCGGTGCAGCCACAAGTACTTGCTCTGGTAGCGGTGGTGGTGGTACAACTAGTAATAACAATAACACTGGTAGCGTAAACAGATCGAGTGGTAGTAAAAATAGTAGCGGCGGCAGTCACAAGACTAAAGGAAACCAGAGTCTGAAAAACAATAACAACTCGACTGCTTCCACCAATGTACCAAGCGAAGGTGCTTCTGCTGCAACATCGTTATCATCATCGTCCGCTTCTTCTTCCAACGCTTGTAGTGGTGGTGGGGGTTCCACGCCAGCCACCTCTGTAATAACCGTGGTAAATGCCAGTTTTGATATCAGAAAAGTATCTGCTTTGCTTCCCCCGCAAAGAATGGCTATACCAAGTAAATCCACTTCCCAGTTTCAGTCTTCCCATTCTACCGGCACTTCAACGGCAAAAACAAAACGAGCGGCCAGCTGCAGCGGTGGGACGTTGTCAGGGGCAGGTCAGGGGGCGACCGATTTCTCCACATATGGTGGCAGTAGTAATGGCGGCGCACACAATAATAACAATAATCCTGGTACAGGCAGTAATCCATCGTCGCTGTCGTCGTCCGGGGCTTATGGCTCGTCAACAGGGACAGTCCAAAAAACTTCCAGCAACAGACAAATTACAGAAACCAGCATAAGTGGAAGCACAGCCATTACTCAGCCACCGAGTGGGAACGGAAATATTAAAATGGGATTGCACAATAGTTCCGCTAAATTGTCCACTGACTCGGAGAAAAAGCCTCTTGTCCAGTGGGATTCGGATGAAAGGTGAGTGCAAAGTTCTTTGCCGTGATGAGAAATAATTTATTAACTTTGCAAATTACTGTGTGTGTGTGTTTGTGCAAATGGAAAGTCAAAGTAGGGATCTGTCTTAGTTTTTTAATGTATGGTTTCATGGCACAAACATTAACAAGTGCTTTTTGCTCTTTGGTATGCATGCATTGTTTTCAGTTCCCGCTTTGGTACTTATGTGTATGTGTGTGTGTGTGCTTGACTACCTCAATTTCCATTTCGCTTGCCTTTAATTATGAGCAGACGCCCATGTAGAGAGTCCCTGCTGTTTACAAAGTTGTTGGGTTTCCCAAGCTTTTGTCTGAATAGAACAGATGGCATAATAATGAGTTTCAACAGAAATTTTAACAACGGCTATGCATATTTACCCAAATAGGTATATGTCCTAGCGTAAGACACTTTCATGTGCTCAGGAAGCATGAAATTTGAGGTGAGCTAGAAAAAAATTGAAATTGGAACGTTCTTGGAAAGGTAATACAGAAATGAGGGTTCGTGAATATGAGGCTTTAAAGCCTCATTTCCTGTCACCTTACATTTTATCTGCTGTCACTTCATCGCATCGCTTGAAAAGAACGGAAATGAAAGGAGAAAGTAGAAAATCATTGTGAAAGAACAAATGTCAAATGCTCAGAAATAGAACGATACGCTAGGTGTTTTCTCCATGAATTCAGCTGAAGAATCTGCCATACAGACAGACACAGACGTCAAAAAGTGTGCAATGGCAACAATGCGTATAGTAAAGTATGACTTTTTTTACACGCTCTCCTGTACAGAGCGAATTTTTATCCTGTGTATCTAATAAAATTCTATCCAATGTTCAAGTGTACATGCGAAACAATTAAACACGACAGTCAGCAATATGATACCATATATTGTTTTATCAGCTACAGCATCAGAGTTATGTTTATTATAAACAGTTTTTATATTATCTGAGGCTACAACCGTCTTTCTGAACCATACCTGGTGATAAAAAATAAGTATGTTGAATTATTATTTAAATCAACGGACATCGCGCATTTAAAAATATCCACCCCGACAGCCGGACACGGAAACACTACCAAACAGGCCATGTAGTGCCAGACTATATAGGCTTGCATCAAGTGCGTATTTTTATGTGCACCCGTGTGAATTTTCTCTAACAATAAACTGCATGCGCATAATTTGGACTGTTCACGTTTTAATTTACATATTCGCTGAAAGAAGATACATCCTATAACTATATTTAGTTTTTGCTTCCATTGCTTAAAGATTGGTGCTACGTTTGTTGATTTTGTTTTGGTATTGTCTCTGTGAGTAGAGAATGAGACAAATGGACATAAAATGTGAAAACAAGTATATTTCGGAACTTCTCTAAACTTTACTTAAATTGTCTTAACTTTTCAGTGAGGAAGAGCTTTCTTTCTTCCCTCCAGCTAAGCGAGGGGTCATCACTGACAACCTGAGCATAGACAATATGAGTTTATCTGGAGAAGAGGAAGATTTGCACTTAACACCTCCAAGACCTCTGGCCAAGAAATGCCCTTGTGATCCAAGATCCTGGGTTGAGAGAACTGACATTTCCTCCAGCCACCACCATCATGGAGATGCAACACACTCTATTTCAAGTAAATTCAGTTGCACCATATTTTAACTCCGTATGTAGTAGCCATTTAAGATGGGGATTGGGGATAATTATCTCAGGATGGTGGAATTGAAATACATCGTTATCATACGTTTTCAGTTAATTTTATAAGTGCAGGCATCATACAACAATTTGGTATCTTCTTGATTCGTCAGTTAGAATGTCTCCTACCAGCTGTAAATGGTCCCCTGCTATAGTTAAACTAAACCGAGGGTCGTCAGCATTGCAGTTTTAGGTCAAGGGTGAAAAGTTTTTCTATAAAAATATGATATTAAATATTTTTACATCGATTTAAAGCTGTGCAATTCGTAGTTGAAACGGAACCGTATTGTTTGGCTTAATGGATGAGAAGGAATCAAATGAAAACATCTTTTCCATACAATAAATTGCAACGCTTAGGATACATTGCAACGCATACAGGGTTTTTGAATCGATTAAAAATATTAAATGTCATTTTTATGTACAAAAAAGAAGTTACCCTCAAAATGTTACGCTCCCTCATTGCCATAAAAATACAACCGCCCGCCCCTACTTTACCTTGCAGTTCAGTTCCGGCGCCCAACTTGCAATGGGGATTATTCCAAGGATTTTTAAGTGGAAATTTTGAAACGAGACGTCACATTGGTAGATCTCTACAAACTCATGCATACATTCCGTATAGTTTTTTTAATTTTTAAAGTATTTTTCGATCTTGGGAATATTTAAGCTTACTAATGGGATATTTAAGCTAAACACATGGGGTGAAATGAGAAATATAGGAATACATAGTGAAATAATCTGACTAATTGTAAGTCTTTTTCATTATCTGTCGATTGATATTACATCATAGCCATCTAATCACCTAAAACTACTGACAATGTGAGACGATAATGGTACTGATGGTAGCGAGACAATTTTTTAAAAAAATATATACATAACATGTGCACTTTAATTGGTTACAATATATGTCTCCCTTTTAAACTAAACTTGAGTTGTAGTAAACGGAGACAGAACAAGATCATACGCCTTCATTGTTTAGAAATCATTATTCCTATCCAACTGATTTAAAGTTCAAAGTCACAAATCCGTGTGAAGTGATATGATTCCTGTATGCCAAAATGTAACGCAGAAATGATTGTCACAAATCCCGTTCATTTTTTATATATTTCTCAATTCTTTAAAAAAACAAAGTCGTGTCAATAAAGAAGGATGCAATATGCAATTACGAAGGAATATAAAAAAACAATTTCACCTCCTTTGTAAAGATATAATCAATATTATTGTTACGTCTCCTGCATCCATCAAACGTATTGATATATAGGTACATATAGGTAGGTAACAATATTTCGAATTCCATGTCTGCGCTTACTTGGCTGAGAACTGTGAAAAACATTCTGAAATAAAAATGGATATGCAGTTTCCTGTTCTATTGCGTATGTAGGTTTGTTTGGAAGTAGCTGTGTGAGCGTTTGTAACTGTTTCCAAATTGTCGTGTCTGCCTGCTCTCCATTTCTCCAACTGCAGATTGTTTATAATCTTCACTCTGCGTATTCTTTGAAGTTCCTAACGATGTAATGGAACTGATAAACTTCCCCTTTTTGATGTATTAATATGTGTGGCTGTTTTATATCTTTGAAGGAAACTTTGTGGCAATCAAATCAGGTTTTAAGGTATGTATGTTACATACTATTGCAATACTCTTATTTGCAAACTTGTGTAATACGTTGTAGGTAATAATAGTACGTCAACAGATACGGAGAATATTGTAGTGTGTGAGTAAATGAATTTAGTATTTAATCGAATTAGTCAAGGTTAGGTTAGTGCTCCATTGATCGATATTGGAAAATTACAGCTATGTACTGTACTTATTATTAGTTTATTTTATACACACACACACATATATATTAAAGGGTAACAAGAACAAGTCGCTGCAGGCTGTAACCTTTCCAAGCGTAAAAATAACAAAAAATTGAGGGTCACAGAAAGAATTTAATTATTTTTCTATGAACATTTTTTATTTTCTTTGTTGTTCTATGTATTTTTATACCTTTAGTTTGTTATGTGAGAAAAATTAGATGCCATTCTGATTAGCATGGGTTTCTACACCTATACATGATGACAAAATATATATTGGGTACGATTATTCTAAAATGATCAATTATTCTTCTGTGACAAAGACCTCATATCCGACATAAAATAAATGAATAATGCCAAGTATTAGATGTGTATACAATTGTATTTGAAAGTATAAGATAGGAAATCTCAGTCGTTTGCTAATAATAATGGTAAATGGTATGTGTCATGGTAAGGTAGAGAGTTTTTATGTTATAAATGTGCTTCAGTGCTTTATACCTTCATTCGTGCAAATTGTGCATGTGGCAAATATTGACTCAACGCAAGGATGTTTTGAAAATAAAATTGGCATTGTACATGGATAGGAAATTAGTGCTGTCTTCGTTTCGGACTGACACAGAGTAATGGAATGAATTCAACGTGGAGTATGAACAGATTTCAAAGCCTCAACGTGAGTGTCGAACCATATCCACTGTGACAGCCCTTAATTTTTTTGTGCATCAATTATCAGTTTCATAGTATTTCAATATTTAGGTAGAGCAATATTAGATTCTGTTACGGGAAGTTCATGTGAATTAAAAAAAGCTTTTGAAGTTGCAGTTGTCGACTTTATTTGACATCTTCAGAATGTCTTGCGAGAGCTCATGTGTAATTAATATCATTGTTGTTAACTGTCAACCCCTGTCAACCCGTCGACTAAAATTCATCTTACGGAGCCAGTGTATTATTCGGGACTCGCCCAGTACTACAGAATAATAAAACTTCGTTTTTGGAGCGGAATTATCCTTTAAAAAGTGTCGTCTACATAGTCGTAACCAGGACGTATCAATAGATTACAGCCTTCACCAAATGTACCCATGCATCCATAATTTTTAGACTGTTACTACTGTTTCAAGTTGATAAGCTCCCATTGTTTTGTCATCACAAGTTACACCAATTTACGCCAGCATAGAGAGCCATGGAGCCAAGGCCTACCAACTTAATTTAAATGTACGTATTGTTCATGTACCATGCAAAAAGAACCTATTTGTACCTCGTACTCGTATTACTTATATTACTACTTGTAAGAATTGATGTTCATGTCTTACTAAATATGTGTAGCAGAATTTACAAACTAAAAGATGCTGTAACAAAGTAACAATCGCATATAAAATAAGATGGTAAGTACCTTATTAGCCAAACATTTTCTCCTCTTTCCGTATCATGATGATAATATAGTGTTCTGTATCATTATTTTGAAAATGTCAAGTCATTATTTTGCGGAAAAACTCGGGGGATAAATATATACATTACCCATACGAATTACTTTTTATGTATTACAGAATATAAATGTGTATAATATGTACTGTATACCTTACGATTATTATCAGGTAACGTTAATTCCTGAATAGATATATACTAATTAACAATGTGTGTGTTGTGAAACTTTAGTGGTTTATATGTGTAACTTGCTGGAGAAAAATGTGGATTTTTATTACAATCATAAATTTTATTTCATTGTGTTATAAAAGTTTAAACAAAAATACAAGCCGTATCATGAAATCTTGATGTCCACTGTGTGTATCACTGATTGTGAATTGAAAAACACTAACTGTATGTAAGTAAATGTAAAAAACGATTATTTTGCCTAACCAAGATGTTATTTTATAATTTAAAACAGTACTTCATAAATGAAATAAAATGTTTTTGTTGAATCGCATTGAAATTGTCGTGCCGTTGTTGTTGTAACTTATTTATCTTGCATGTAACACGAATATGAGAGTTCATGTAATTTGCTTTTTTTAGATATACCCAGTAACCTTAAAACGGAACGGAAGCAAAGTGGAGATATGTATGCAAGATCCTACGTAGATAGATACATATAAAAATAAACTTTCAAAGTTTCTTGGAGCTATGTTTTTTGTTGCTGCTTTGTATAGCTCTAAGACAAAAGAGTTGAAATACCGGATCTCTTACATATAACAGTGGTCCTCGTTTTTTAGAAGTTGGATCAATAGTCACGTGGAGAAAGTGTATAAAGAAGCGATCCCCATGTCGTAAATTAGATCATAGGTAGCTCTAAACCAGACCGTTTAGGTTTAATTTAATATATTATTTCAAGGAAATCTCCGTGTACACCGTACACCAGCACAAAAAACAAGGTATAAACGGTGCCGCATATTAAGTAGCGAAATCTATTGAGTTATGCATATATCTCTGTTTGTCTGTTTGTCTGCATGATAATACGAATATCTCAATCCGTTTTTTGATAATGCATTAGTGACCCCCTGGGCTAACCATGGTGTAATATCCGTTAAAAATCACACACAATAATTTACAGAGTGAGCTGCATAATTAAACAACATATTTATTGTCAGTTATCATTTAGTAGTCATAAGTCACATCTATATAATATTTATTTTGTTATCATTGTCCATCTGCTACTTTCTATATTTTGATTATTTAATTTAATTTCTGTCGTTGCCTGCGTTAGCAGAATTGTACATTGCAAGTATGTCGTTAGTGGCATGTACAAGTGAGACAGTACCATCGTCAAGAAACGAAAACTTTGTTTTCCCTGAAAATAAATAAACGTTTCGCTGAAAATGCCACTAAACGATACACATGTTGATGTTTATATAGTAGAAAATCATAACGAGCACAGTTGAATGTCTTTAAACAGTTTCTAGTGCAGTCACCAATGGTATATAGTTGCAGAATCAGCGAATGTTCTTCTCTTTGTTCCTTATTAAGTACGGGGATATTTTGGTGCCGCTGGGAAAGCATCCGTCCAGAAGGTAATGAAGATAATAATATATAGCAGTTATTGTTTATACAGTGGCAACCTACATCCTTTATGATTGTTTTGGAAGATACCTAGTTAATACATTAGCGTTTTCTCTGCGGTGCCTATAAAACTTTTTACATTCCTTATATACAATGTATATAGAATTTACATAGAAATGTCGTATGTATGCTGTATTCTTATGAAATTCAATGCTACTTTCGTATGAATGACTCTTTCTGCCATTTGTTAAACCTCCTAAAAACAATAGCAAAGCCAATTATATTATATGAATGAAAGTACATATATATGTATGAATGTAATAGATTCTATAAATGTGTATCTTCTTAGCATACAAACACAAGGCCACGGACAACAATATTTATTGTACAAAAGTTTTTCATTCCTGCTGTTCACCCAATTTTTCAACAACAATCCTATATTTATAACTCCACTTCCTAATGAAAAAGATGCGTGTATATGACACTAATACTAATAAATAGATGTAAATCAACTTTTTTAAAAACTACCGAAAGTACTTACGTGAATAACTCTTTTTTTTCTAAAAGTGTTCATACATGGACACAATTATTACTGATTTAGAAGTTTAGAGAAAGAAGATTGTAGGCTTTTATATGAATACATTAAGTGACTTATTTTATCCTTGTTTATTAAAGAGAGAATTTAATTTCCTACTTACAAGTAATGCTACTGAACAGCTTATCTCAGATTCAGTCGATGCGCATATTTTCTAATAGATTTTGGTACGCTGAATTCAATGGTGTGGATGGCGCCGTTGAATAGGGGGTCCTT
>JAHZNE010003280.1:0-50729 GCA_027744055.1 Callyntrura sp. NNG-2020
ACAAAAATATGTCAAATAAATAAAATCAAATTTTCCAATTGTGATTTGATAATTTTGTTCTATTTGAAGGCCGAATTCTCGTCGGGCTCAGATGGTGGAACTATGTCGATGATGACGGTGTCAGTCATTGGGTGTTCGAAAGCAGAAAAGGTGCGCGTGCTGGTGGAAGACCTCCGGAAAGACGAGTATTTTGGGGTGCTTTGATTTTGGCCCCTGTCGTATGGTTTTTCTTGTTCATGTCGTCTTTCTTCACCTTCCATTTCCAATGGACTGTAAGATCCCATTTTATCCACATGCATTCTAAATTTTCGGCAGTTTAAAATTTGAAAGGAAAATAAAATGTTTATAACACGAATATTAACATAATTAGATCCTGGTGATGTTGGCTCTCAGCCTCAGTGGAGCCAATCTTTATGGCTACATCAGATGTAAACTTGGTCATAAACCTGGATTTGCAGACGCAACAGGAATTCTGCATAAAGGAGTGAGGCTCATATCCGTTTAATCTTATATGCACATTTTGAATTTCAAATAACTCTTAATAAACAAAACTTACACCAAGAATATACATTAGTATGCACTATGCACACATTGTCAATGCATTCGCAAGTTCTCATAGTTAATGCACTCTTGTCTTGATGTATGTCTTTTTCCACAGCTGCAAAATGTGATTTTCAGTTCAACACGAGCTGGTGCTTCAACGACCAATGCTGATCCTGCGGCACAAGGTTTCAGTGCCCCAACCCAGCACGTGTAAACAGTTAAATACAAATGTGTATATGTATTCCAGTCACGACATCCTCGCATCACTTATGAATATCTTCAAGGGTTTTACTAGAATATAGCAAAGTACTACAAAGCTTGAATACTAATTATTTTTCTGATTAATTTATTTTTATCTATCGATAAGGCCTGAATGAAAGTCCTGACTATTATTATGATATATCTAAGAATACCACTGTCAAATGGAGAAATGTCAAACTTAATTTACGGGAGCATGAACTATATATGTGAGAATAGATAAATGGTTTTTACAGATTAAATACGATGGTAAATTGGTAAGAAATGTTACACTTACTTAGGATTGTTATTATCATTATTATAGTAGAATAGTTTTTAATCTCTGAAAGCGATACTTTAAATATTATATATGGCTCCACGCATAACGATAGTGTAATTGGTTGGTTTTGTGTGGGTGCTAAAAGCTATGTACATAAACCAATAAATGTCGTACATGCAACATTTTAAAATATTTGCACTTTTAACCATGTAAACGCCGTTTGAGTAAGCGGCTTCGTCATCAATCCATATGCCAAAAATAAAATTTCGTGACGCATGCCTCGATGCTCTCCTCGAAGCGTAAAAATTGCACACATATTTTCTACACACGGCGGTTTTGTCGTTGTCCTCATTTTCATTATATTTAATATCTACAATAATTACTGTCACAATAATACAGTTTCTTGCTACATCTATAACTATTCGCATAATTTGGGTCACACTCATGGTAAATAAATATTTTACATATATTTTAGGTAGATCTTTGACATAAAGCACATGATAAAGCTGGTATCTAGGTTCTAGAATCTGCACATATAGGCTTTACTATTCATGTACGCAAACGAGTTATCAATCATACATGAGACAGATGAAAGCAACTAGTGTTGACAAGAAGATTCATATTTTTGCATCATCGTCCGAAACATGCTAGTTCATTTGTATAATTTGTATTACATTATAATTGCTGGTAAGCATATTTGTATAACTACACAACCATCTAATCTAACTACTTATATTTAAAGTAGATATAACATTATAGTTTAGTCAATATTACGATAAAACCTTCTTCAGACTTTGAAAAATTAAACTTGGAATCACAGAAACTTGGTGGTGGTAATTGAGAAGGAGGAGATTTGGACTTTTGGGTATTTTAAACGACTTTTTATTCTGCTACCGGATCTACAATCTATACCTCATCAGAGAGACATACATAGGTAATAATTCTATTATTCTATTATGACACTGATGAGACAACGATCGTTGGACCAAAATACTCTAAATTGTCAATACAACCTACTTTTCTTAACTTAACGGTTACGATAGTAATAGTAAGATGCAAGTTGATACAGCACATATTTAATTTCCACTACTTGTTCAAGACTATTTACAAAAACCATACGACTGGTGATGATATCAGTATAGCCAGACGCACACACACACATTATATACACTTGCTACAAGAAAGGCTAGAAGGGAAGGAAGTAAGGAAGAATTCGGTTTTCATCGTTTGCCTCTAATTTTTACGTGACAACAGCGTACTTATCAAACGTTGAACTGCGCAGGAAAGTGCAATAGTAATTATAATAATAATAATAAACTATTACTAAGTAAATTTAGACATACGTATTCATAAAAAATATAGCGGGAATCCAAGAACAAGTTAGCTCATTATTACAATATATATATATTTAATATTTAACCTAATCTTTCTATCGGCTTAGTTACCACCGCTAGAAAAACAAACAGTATTGGTGTGAAAACAACATATACCTTTATACAACAACAATAACAGACAATGACAACATACCTTGGTCGTGTTTTGTTTTGTTTTGAATTGCAACAATAATGAATCGTGCAAAGTATCGAATACAGGGTATGTGTATTAATATTATTATTTTTTAGGTAAATGTAATAGCGGTCACTAAAATCTTGCATTTTTAACCTATATTTATATAATCCAACACTTATCAAATCTGTTTCATACTTATATGTATACATGTTATATGTTACAAGTAAAGTAATGTGTTCTTATACAAGCATGCACATTTTTTAGGTAATGATCTGGTAATAGATAGCAACAAGTAATCTTCATCCTCCTGAATCGTTGCAGGTAATACGTAGCTGATTGGCTGATTGTAGTGATTTATGCTCTCTGAAAAACGAACTTGGCTATGGACAATTCATAGTTTGTTCTGAGTTCTGAGGGAGAATTTTAGTGGTTGGTGTACAATAATGCAACTTGGCAGTTACTGCTTGAGCGTAGCATGATGTTAAAGTATCGAATATGATAATATGGGTATATATTTGCTTTATACACCAAGCCACATGAAATTGAAGTAGTAAAGTACATATCAAGATTATGGCATATAAGAGAGAACGATCAAGTTTGTGTCAAATTCATAAGTCAAGATGAATTCAAGGGCGGGAGCAGTTTGTTAATTCGTTTGTAAGACATCATACTGTAGAGTTTGCACTATTTATTCTGGTTGTCGTTGATGTTGTTCCCGATGCTCCTGGATGGCTGCGACCAGGAGAACGGACAGGATTACTCAAGAACAGTCTATAGGAATTACCCCCACACCGACACCGCCCTATAATTCAGAGGGGAGATGGAGAATGAAATTATAGCAGTGCACTTTACAATAATAAAGGTGGCGAGTGTGACTAGTTTCTTTCTCCGTACCTCATGAGCGCACATTGGAGGCGCATTCTTCCATGAATTCTTCAAAGGGTCGTAAACCTCAACGGTAGATAAATTAGTTGCTCCATCGTATCCCCCAATAGCCCATAGCTTGCCCAAGTTTGCTACCAAAGCTACTCTGCTTCGCATCAGGCTCATGGGTGCTACCTCTGTCCATCTGTGCAGAAATAAATGAGCAAAGTTCAGCTAACGTAACGAAGTAGTGAAATGCAGGGCTACAGTATTTGGTGTACTATACTTACTGGTCAGTGATAGGATCATAAACTTCCACAGATCTTAAAAATGTGGACCCATCGTAGCCCCCGCAAACATACAGCTTGTTATTTAAAGCTGCTGCTCCCAATCGGCAACGTTTAGTTAGCATTGATGCCACTGCTGTCCACTGACCAGTTTGGGGATCGTAGCGTTCAACCTATATAGCAAAAGATTATGAATAACATTTCGATAGATTCCACTTTTCCACTATATTTGTACTTTTATCTCTACTGTCAGTATAAGAGGAACAGAATCACGTCAAAAACTCAAACACCCATGACGCTAAAAATCACACTATTCTTCTCACCTTTTTATGCAAAATTATTGACGAGTAACGTCATCATAAAACAATACATGTTCATATATAGGTTCAAATAAGGAAAAATAATTTAACGACAGCGCAAAATAAACAGGGTTACATATTACGCTACACTGAAACTGGCAAACAAAAGCACAGAAACCGTCAAATGACTGCCATCAAAACAAATCTAAAATCTAAACGTGCAATCAAACTAATGGCTACATTAAAAGTTGTTCATAAATCGTGATGTCGCTCCATCTGTCCCTCAATAAAAAAAAGTAAAATAGGCTATTTAGGCTTAAAAGGCAAAATTCAAATAGACGCTTACCCGTCAACGTATAAAACTACACATCATCTCTTGCTGTCTTTCACGCCTCGTTTTCACGCCCATTAATTTTTACCACTTGAAAGGCTATTACTACATGGCATTAAATCAGCGTACACGTTTTTACAAGCAACCGTATACTAAGAGTAGACGAAAGCGGAGTTAAGTAGGGTGATTAAATATATTTTCTTAAAACAACATCAAACGTCTGGTTTGCATTTTGTTTCCACTGTGCCTTATCGTTTAGCCTTTATAAATGTCCTACCACTATTGCTGTACTGCTGATGGAAGATGTAGGAGAGGATCACGTACGACCAGTGCCAATAAACTTACAACAACAAGGAACGTTGAAGAAGGAACGAGAAAAGCATGTTTGCAAAAACGAAATAAAATACCAGAATAGTTTAGAAGGTTCTGATTTTGAGGCCATGTACCCGACTTAGTGAGTCCACCAACAACGTAAATCAATCCCACAATGTCATCGCAACAGCGGGGTCTAGTTCGAAATGTTTGCATAGCCGGACGCCGCTCCGGGAGTAAGTAATAGTCTCGCGCTTCGTCCAAAAGATCTCTGGTAGATGGGACATTGAAAATGAAAAGTTTTAAAACTTTAGGATACTTACAGGATAAGCTACATTACGGACACTTTTCGGTTACCTGCATTGATGAGAGGTGCGAATGAGAAGTTCTGTGGCAACATGATCAGTGATAAATTCGGGGGATAGCAGAGGCATCCTGATGTACTTTAGCAGTTGAGGAAGGTGAACTGCACGCATTTCTGAGTCTTTGCGGACCCAGTTCATTAATACCGTGTATACCTGACGGGAAAATAAAAATAAAAATCCGATACATACAGGCTGATACTTTAAAAAGGAAGATAAAGACGAAATGTTGTTGGTCAGTTTAAACTACCTGCTCTTCTGACTCTACGTTCAAATCATCACAGCCCAGAATGGACTGAACATCGACAACATTAAGCTGGAGAAATTCTTCAGATCTGGAGACAGTGAGAAAATGTTTCTGGATAAACTTGTCCGCTTCCTTGACAACGACTTCGCAGTGCAAAGTATCGGCAAAAGCACGAATACCCAGGACATTTTCACTGGTCAGTCTGTTCGGGTAAACATAACAAAACATTATTCTTGTGTTACTTCCTCACACTCTTTGTCCTTAAAATCAACAGCTTTATCAAATGCATCAGTCTAATTGCATATTATACTACTAACTAGAGCTACACCATTACAAAGCAGCAGCATTTACCTTCTGGTAAGAAATTTGGCACATGCTTCCTTCACTTTGTTTAGATGAAGGAATGAAGCACACATCATGATGCTCTGCACATTGTTGATATTAATCATAATCCGTCCCGTGTAAGCAAAGTTGATCAGTGCTTCCAAAGCCCTGCATAGCAACAAAAATAATTGCAAAGTGTAAGCATCGTATATATCTTAGAAACATGAAAATTGTCATGAGTACAAGGACACGACGTCTGGATAATAATAAAAATACAGAAAAGGCCTTACTCGAAATCCATCCCTTGCATTGTAACTTCACTCTGCTTTGACTCGAGCATGTCCGTTGTAAACATGGCGTGAAAATACGGTATCGTTGCGGCAAGCACTATCCTGTGTGCTTGAATTGTGTTATCCTCCACCTGCAGAAACAGTCAATATAGTTTGATTTGGTAAAAAAAGTCAAAATTTTGAATATCAGGTAAAAGTAAAAGTAAAACAATATTTATCGTTGCCAAAGAAACTCATTTAATCGCATATTTTCTCTGTATTAATGATATGATATGTATAACATATGAACAACATATATGCAACCAAGTCATTCTTGTATGGTGTATATCTATAACATGATAATACCCGTATATTACGTTCTTCTAGTATTATATTGTATTGTATTGTATTGTATTGCTTTATTTCCAAGAAAAATTGGGGTGTTTACAGATATTCACAGAATTAGTATAACAATGCAAACTAGGAATAATAATGTAGGAATAGTAATTTCGGCCGGGTTTCATAAAAAGGACACCACAAAACATTATGGTACACAACACAACAAAGTGAAGTTGAGATCACGGTGGAAATAAGGTGACCACACTAAACAGACAACCGAGCTCGAATTTTGCACATATAAAAATGTTCCAAATTTGTTCATCGGACCAAAACTGATTGTAGTTCTAGGATTTTTATCAATTGCTTAACCGTTTTGTTATACGTAGGTTCGAAGTACATTGTATATTGTGCAAATGGACAGAGGACCACTAACACAGTGAGCAGTGCCCATGCCCACATGAAGATTTGAATGTTGTTCACCCAGCAATAAGTAGGCAGTTTACCCAGAAGCACAACGAAACGACAAAGTATGCATACAGTAGAGTAGTACACAATGTCGTGTGGGAAATTGTTCTTGTATTTGGGAAGAATTGGAAATATCTTAATGATTGATAATGAACGCCGTAGTTTAGCAACAACGACCAAAATACGCCAGTAATTACGTTGCCAAATTCACTAGTTAAAAAATTGAGCAAAGTTTGGGAAGCATAGCGCTAAAACTTTGTTTTTATATATATCAGAAGCAGGCACAGTACTTCCAAAACGATGTCAAGCGAAACGAAACTGCTCCGTAATTATAATACTTGCTATTACTACAGTACTTATCTGAAACTGATACAAAATAACACAAAAATGGTAAATATGGGGATTTCGCTTCTGTTATTAATGACTTTACAACAATACTAACAATAAGACAGACCACTACTGTTAAATATTTACATTTGGGCTTCTTAATACGTCTAGATATTGTCGACATTTCAGGGAACACTTTTCACAAAAAGTTTCATCAATCTTTAAATCAGTCCATTTTGGTTTGTCCATAAATACGTCGTTCCGTCCGAACGAGGTCAATTATTTTTTTAAAAACGAAACTATGTATTAGCTCGTAAGAAAGTTTTAAAATTCGCCATTACATTACATTATATGGAAACTTAGATCCAGCACGGTCTCTAGTTATTTTCGGCCAGCATATTCTCAATAAGCATGTTGGATGTAGAGCCAGATTGCCATACAACTTTAATCTGCTAAATTTTATTTTCTTGTGCGTCAATTCATTTTTTCTTACAGTTTTCCACTGGTATTTACCTAGTATCTGTTATCTGGGGGAATATTTATACAATTTTTCATACATTTTTGTGGCCGTCTAGCGTGTAATTATACATTGACATGTTTGTTATTAGCGAGCTACTATTATTGTGTGCAGTCTAATAACATGTACGATAACATTAGATAATATGCAAGTGGACGGATGGAGTAATCCCATCGTGTTATTATGACGACGAAGCTTATCTTATTTTTGGAGTCCAAAACGATTCAGCTAGCTGATTATCATCGCAACTATAACCATTGCAATGCTACTGTTTTACTAAATCTCGCTCTGCTACAGATAAGTATATAACCATGCTTGTAGTTATCAACACATCTACCAAAGCACAGTTCCTGTCTCTCCACGAAAAGTCTGGTCTAATAATTTTGATATTTTGCTGACATCAGTGAACAGCTTCTACATACAACATATAAGGGCGACCAGTGAGCATTTGAACTATTGTAAAATTATATTATTACCCCCATAAAGATGTTGGAAATCTACGGACATGCCTGAAAAAGTATCGTGCACTAGATATCTCGAATTTAAAATTTTAGTGCAACATATCCTTTTAAAAGGCACACTCTATTTTACTTCCCTCTCAATTTCCAGCAGCAAACACCGAGGATCTTTGGCACGAAGCCCGAAGCCACGCTCGATCTTAATGAGTGCATATTACACAGTTTCGTAATAAATGGGAAAACATTTGAAGCCCCACTACTCTCTACATTGTTTCCAACTCTGACCAATGCTTTACAAAGCAATCTAATTCGCATAAAAATTACAGAGTTACAGTCGTAAACTTCAAACAATTAACAACCATAAAATATGAAATAGAAATATGGCAACTGGCTGGTACTCTCAACTCAAGGAATCCTTCCTGTCAAATCCATGCTACAAGATGAATAGGGAGAAGCAACAACGCTAAAAGTTGCAAAATACATTTAGAAGATTGCGTTATTCACACTCGGGCACTGCTAAAATCAAGGAAAAATAAGAAATTCTCCAAAAAACAGCCCAGCAGGCAATGAAAGCGTCTACTATGCACACATTATGTAAATGTTTTTGTTTAGTCGTTTACGAAGTAGGAAAACTGAGGAAAATGTGAAGAAACCAACCAACCCAAAATAACAGGCATGTCCAGCTAGAAAAAGAGAAAAAAAAACTCGCAAAAACATTGTGCAGTAACCATGCAGACATTAGGCAACTAACTACTCAACTTGAGTATTTATGCATGTGATCACAAATTAAACACATCTATTTAATAGTGGTTAACATCTACCGTGATCCTTAACCATCTTTTTTGGTAAACATGTTTTGTCTCGTGTAACCTCCCTGTCTGCAGTTTTTTTCCCAAATTATAATTGCTGAATATTTTTTGTCTCTTGGTGAGACACAATTGCTAATTGAAACGGAAGTTACCCAGGAAAATAATACGACGTGACAAACGTTTTGTCAAGATAAAAAATTACATAATAGGAGAATTATCAGGATTATCACACTGTGACAAGCGTATAATCTTGTCGTTCCCATAACTGACCCCTCTTGCGCCTTTGCAAATCCCACGACAACGAGGATTGCATTGCTTTGTGTGCATGCATAATAGCACGATCTGCAAGACTGATTCTGATTACTACTCTGTGTCTTTGCCCAACATTTAAAAGGCACTTTTTTGCAGTCGTACTCAACGGGAATAATGTTAGGAAACTGTATGGTCCTGCACACATTAGAATAATGTGTTGTATAACGAGTGCTACTTAATGTAAAAAAAAAATTTTGATGTGAGGATGAGTCGATTGTTGATTAAATGGTTATATGTTCCACGCCTCTTTAAAATCCCATTAAACCAGTCAGTCGGTGTGGCATGTGGCATTAAACAAAAAAATCGGTGATACTCGCGTGCGGACAATTTTTCAAAAAATTCGTTTTCTATTGTGCCTGAGATAATTACCCTGGTTAGGCTGAGAGCATCAATGCATTGTCCAGTCATTATGTAGCCACGGTAACGCACTTGGCTGAAGATGATGTACACCTTAAAGCATGTACCACCTGCTGGCAAATTTTATGCAAAACCTGCCTGCGCATAATTCGCACCAATATTAATTCTAAATGGAAAATGCAAATGGATTTTTCATTCACTATTAGGGACATAAAATAAAGTTGTTTCCAAAATGCTGGCACAAGTGCATCGTGATGCGGATTGATTGTTATCGTTAAATTATGCAGTGGAATGGCGAGTGACGGTAACTTGGCAAGGTTCATTTATTCACAATGCTTACCCGATGGATTCATTTATAAAAATACCGATTGGCCCTTTGGCGAAAAAATGCAAATCATAAACAAAATACGGACAATTAAGCTTCACAATAACAATGCATAAAAGCAGTAACCGTACTTTGATACGCTATTAATCACACTCCATATCCGCAAAAACATTGTAAAACTGTCTTTGTACACTTCAGTGGTTAACTAAATCGAAGCGTATCGTTAGCTATTCATTTTTAGTTTTTCTACGGGAATTGGTACATGCTGTAACATCCAGCACTCCTGGCTGAAGGTCACTTTCATAGAATCGCGTTCCAGTTGAATTTCCTTTGAATTTCTTTAAAGTGATTTTTCCCAATTATCCCAAATAGCCAGACAGATAAACACGAGAGGGGTTTTAACGATAGACATACGCAAAGATCAGCACAGTCTACGCATCAATTGATTGATATGGATGATCCACTATCATAAATATGATCCGTCGTGCATAACCCATCCAGTTAAATGATACGTTTATGGTGCAATTACTGAAGACGCTATGTAAATTGCCATTAAGGTACCGCCTGACCATGGCACAAGCGTTGGGGCATGTAATTTACGGTACAGCAACGCCTCCCACGTAAATTATCGCTTTTCCACTGCAATACATGTTACGTGAATATACACCGGGATGCCTATAGCAGCGCACGTGGCCAATTTCTACTGGAGTAGGTATGCACATGTTTTAGCGTTACCAGCGAACGGACAAACAAACCGGAATTCCAATTCCAATAGCCAATTTGATCATCTTCAGTAGCAGTTGGGGCAATAATGAGCACTCTTTTCAATATTGATCTCAAAAAGAACCCAAAAATAGTTATGACTCATGACCATCACACACGAGCATATTTCAGTTTTAATTCTACAGATAAGATAGTTAACCGCAGGTTTAAATGCATTTCCATGATCATCGAGACAACATGTAAATTAACATTGAAACTATGTACCCCATAAAAACTATTTTATATGCCCATTTTTTCTCCCATTTTATTTACCAGAATAAGGAAAACATTAAACCAGTTATATTCACTTCACTGGCTAATTACTTGTTCAAAATGGTTATTTTTGTGTACACATCCATTTTAGATTGCATACCTACACGCATCGTATAACATCTGCACTTAACATTCCTCTGAGCCAGCTCAAGTTCAGTTAGGTACCTACACGCACATTTCTAGAATTACCTACAAGTACAACACTTCAATTTCTTCACTACACGGATTCCCAATAACATCCACCCTCGCAAAATATGCACGTTAAATTTTTATGAACTTGCAGCATGCTGGCTAAAATAAGCTCTAGGAGCCATCTTCCTCTGTCGCAATTTGACGGTATCCTTCAACAGAAGAAAACACGAGCAGTTAAAAAGACGTTTTACTCAAATTTTGGCAATAATAATAAATCCGACCAGAATAAAACTACTCGCTTGTCAATTGTAGCAGCAAGGCTACCGTATTTATTGACCGTTTCCATACCGAAAGGAAGCTACACTTACGGTATTTACACAGAGAGAACGCACACACGTGCAAAAGTTGTTAAAACCCGATAAATTATAATAACTTAAGGTCGGAGATGAGGGTAAAGTAAAACGTAAAATGCTCGTATAAATAAAGGCTTACCCGAATTTTATGGGAGGTGGGCGGGTAGCAAAAACAAAAAAACAGGCAAAATGTCGGCGCTAACAATAAAAGAAAACATTGCAAACACCCGTAATTGCAGCAGGGTTTTCAAGACATTTAGTGAAAATATGGATGTCGTGCATTTTAAAGCGTGTTTTTGGAGAAGACGTGCTAATAATAACAGTTTACAAACTTGTAAATTATCTCCCCACTAAAATCCCCAAAATAGCGATGGATTAGATGGGCAAATAGATAAGTAAAAGATAACCTTCAAGACGCGCGGCGCATAAACTGACGCAAGGCACCTTTTGCAATCATACACTCTGCTTGTCTCTCTGCTTGTGTGCATTCTTCAACAAAAATGTGTAATCATCCATCCATAGTCCAGTTCACTGAAGAGTGTTAATGGTACTTGGTTGCGTAATGGCAACTTTCAATGTTGTTTGTGCAGTTAATTCGGTGAAGTGCTAAAGTAAACTTTACGACGATGCCAACCCACTTGGTCATCAACGCTCATCTGTGTCCTCGCATCAATAATAAATTTTTGTCGTATGATCATTTCACAGTCACAACAAAGAACCTGAGGAAATCAGCGTGCAATCGAGTGTGAATAAATATTTAGGCACTTTTTCCCAACGGAATATTGGTAAAAAAAAGATGTAAAATTAAAACAAGCACCTTCTAGATTCTGCGTATAATTTTTATTTTATTTTTCTGGACGCAGAGCGCGGTGGTAGAAAGAACCAAGAAGAACCATGACCAATATCAAATCATAATTTATTACTACGGCTTTTTCAGATGAATGAAGATTATGATTCTCGGCAATAATGGTCGTATGACATGCAACGACACGATTTTATCGAGAGAGAGAGAGAGAGAGAGATAGAGGCAATCACTCTCGGATCTTGTTGATCTTTCTTGCTGTCTGGTTGGGATGTTCAATCAACGCATTGTTATTCTCCGGCTTTAACAGTTCTCATTCCTTTGATGTTCTTGAAAAAATGGGGCTTGCTGACGCACGCAAAATAGTGGCAAAAATGTAAAGGTTAAAGGTAGTACATGTAACAGTCACGAATCTCGAAATTTATAAATGTTTACATTGGAACTCCACAGTGAATCTTATCATTTGATCAGAGCATTCCTTTTGAAACCTGGTAAATGGAAACTGCTCCAAACGCGGTTTATCTGGCAGACAGATATTAAAACTAAACACATTTTTGTATCCGATGTGAACACAAAGGAGTCGTGTATATTGTTACTACGTACGAGTGTCAAAGTGGTAAAAGGGTCGCTCTTAATGGTTAACAGATTGCCGTTGCTAATGGTAGCCGCATTTACCATGGACAGTAAGTCCCTGTAATCGGTGACTTCAAGCAAACTCAACAAAAAAAGCTTTTAAAAATGCTTTGATTTCCATTTTTATCGTACGATTGTCAGTCGTTAACTGGATTCTACACAGTCAGTCCGCATAACTTGATGTAGGCATTGTATCTCGCACGTTTTTAATTAATGTCTTGGTCGTTATCTTTTTTTCTGTCCATCTGCTTTGCGAGCGAGACAAAGATGACCATATGCATTTCTGTATAGTTCCAGATAATAATGGTTGGTTTATGGAGGGTGGGCAGAAAACATTGAAACTTAAAAGAGCCCCTCATGTACAAATTATGATGGATACTGGGAACTAGTATTGAATTATACAAAAGTAATTTCCAAAACAAAGTAATTTTCCAAAAAAACACAGCAATAAAAGCGGGATATGTAATTGTCGTGGTTGAACAAGATTGAGAAACCATATTTTTTTATGGATGTTTTGTTTTGTATTTAATGACGTTATCTTTAAGAAGGATACACTATTGCTCTGATAGGTAAATAAAATAGTCGGCACTCGGCAACGCATAGATAGATAGACATACATTCTTTCATAGTCGCATGTAAGACGTACATTTTGACACAATTTTCCACAGGCTTGGCCGACGAAATGGAAACAACACGTAAAACAGACAGCAGTCGTTGTTGTACAAACGACGTACAGGATAAATACACGATTGTACAAGAGTGGTAATGGCATTTAACCTTTTCAATCGCAAGTTCAAGGCAGAAGATTGAAAGAGAGAGACAACTTGAGACAGAGACATCGTAGTAGTACTTTGACGAAATGATTCATTTAATGATTGCACACATTTTCGTTTACATAAACACTACACGTTATCTGAAATTTATGACGGTGATCGCTTCCCAGAGTAACCAAAACTCATCACCACTGCCACACCACAGCTCACATTTAATAGGTGGAGTAATAATAACGAGCATTTCTTCTACTAGTAATCCCCTATATATTCTATAATGAGTTCCTCAGGAATTCACGACATCTGCCAAATTCTATTGAGATGATCAGAGACATTTGCTTTAAAAAAAAATGAAAAGTTGATGTACTTATTTAGTGGTACTTCCACATAACTATAATGGGTAGTTGCTTCATCGTCGTCGCCAATCCGTTATAACTGCGCTACCACCACAATTACGATGGTTGCATAACAATTATCTCGATGTGGCAGGCGAAAGTGAAGCCTGTACTGATTTTTCTTGTTAAATACATTGACCATCACGACACCATCATCATCATCAATGTAAATTTCTACAAGTCGTTAAAAATTGGCGAAAAGGAAAGTCTGAGTCCTTAAATAAACGAAAAGTGTATAAAAAACAGTCTATAAAAATCGCTAGTTAGCTTCCCTTGCTGCTGCTGCTGCTGGTAGAGAAACGCTGCTGCTAGATTCGTTGACAAAATACAATTCGTTCGTTCGAAATTCGTTCGCTGGCTACTGTAGAGGGGATTTTAATGACAAGCAGATGGCTAGAGCGGCAGAGATAGAAAGTAAAGACTTCACTTCAATACGAAAAAAAATGAGTCAGTTTATTTACTCGAAATTGCACTTTTTCAAAAAGCTGCGGCTGTGTTGATTTAATTGCTAGTCGTTCGTTGTCAAAGCATTTCAATTACGGTTATGTTCATCCATAAAACGAGACGTGTTTTTTCCACCATTAAAATTTAACGGTGTCCGTCTCGTCCGTCCTTTATTGCCGCCGAAATGTTCAAACTCTATTTTTTTCAGTACCACCGCATTTCAACAAAACTATATAGGACTACAATACGGATGATAGGATGATGTTGACAGTTACAAAAGAAGATAGACATCACGACATCAGTGTAAAACAATAATTATATGGGCTAATAAATGGAAGGAAATAATATCATCCCCCTTCCATTCTCATCTCCATCATCACCACACCATCAGGGAATGATATTATTGTCGGTAGTTAAAAAACCGCCCATAAAATTCTCTAGACTTCCCACAAAACAAAGCAAAATTTTAGGTGGTTTTTTGAAGGATGAGCCCTCTCACTCTCCCCCTGCCACTCCGCTTGTTTTTCTTCTGTCGGCGTGTTTGTTTGTCGCTGAGGGAAAAACAAGCTCGTGCAGCATTTATTATTAGTTACATGGACATCTGGGCTTGAATAGCAGCAAAAAGCAGTATAAACGACATAATAAGAGTCTACTGGCCTCTGTCACTTGTTTTTAAAAGGGGGAACAAGCAAATTACTTTTACGGTTGAACACTCATTATTCCTGTTTTCAGTATGAAGCACTTAATTATTATCGGTATCGTGATGACATGTTATTAGTGGCGCCCACCAGGATGAGGATGAGAGGATGCTTTGTTGCCATAAAGTACACTTAGGTAATGCTGATGGATTTGAATATTTTGGAAAGATACATACCTTCAGGAGTATGTCGCAAAGGCGACCTTCGCTCCGAATCTGATCCATGACTGGAAATCCTTCCAAGGGTAAATCCGCTTGATGAAACTCTTCTCGCTCTGTTTCCTCCGTCATCATAAACTCATCCGTCGCTTCACTCTGAAAAAGGATAAATGACAAAGACACCCCATAAAATATTTAGTCCGTGTATAATGCCAGCTATAAAAACGGGCACGTCACGTCATGTATACGTGCTGTCCTCGGAAGAGGAAAAAATTAAAAATTTTCCTTAATAAACAAACACGCGCGCTCCCTTGGATGGAGGAACAAATGCGACCGTTGTTGTGATTTTAGTGCACCGTCAGCAAAAATCTGTTTTTTTTTCATGACTGCACACTACAGACTAGTAAATTGTCGTCGACTCCATAAATAAATCCTACTTAAAGACTAAACACACCATCGGAGTAAGTCCTTGTTAACTTATCAGGAGACATATGAAACGAAATACATCGCGTTTGATTTAGTGCTAAAAATCTCTCCATCATCGCACCATTTTGGGAAGAGAACAACCTTTATATCGATACTGTATCAGCACCATCATCCTCATCATTATTATCATCATCAAAGGGGGAAAAAGTTAATCCTCGTCTTTCGTCCGTCTTCCTTCGAGCTGTTCGAACAGCGAGAAGGAAATGAAATATATAACTGACTGGTAAGCATATTATGCTAAGGTGTTAGAATGGCTACGGACTGACGTTGACGACACATGAATCATTCATGAATGAATGGGTTTAACAAGGCATTAGCCAAAAACATAAAAATAAAAACGGCGAGATTATAATATTATGCGACTTGCATACACTTTCATTCTTATCATCATCATCAGCAGCAGCAGCATCCCTATATTCCCTATCCTATATATGCCCTTTCCTGACTAAACTGACAGACGGAGTGTGACACCTACACAAACAATGAACTTGACAAACAATCACACCACATCGTGTATTGTTACTGTTGCTACGTTTGTTGTTATTTTTGGTAGGACAGAAAAAAATTCGCCCACTTCCTTTATGCACAAGAATAGGCCTCAAACGTGCGCTTGCACTGTTTTTGCAAGAGAGCGACCTAGAGCAGGGCCAAGTCCATTACCTTTTGACTTGACATTAAAACTCTACCAGAGAGAGAGAGAGAGGAGCAACGTGCCAACAATATGTTCTCTAGCTCTAGTGTTATAATAAGCAAACAGTTAACTAGTGGCAGGACCTTAGGAGGACGATATAACGATAATCGTATTATGTTTACATTTAATACTTTCTGCTGAGTGCTCTAAATGTGTAACCACTTTAATGAATAATTAAAGTTAAATTGATAATAGACAGACACAAGCTCTACTACACACTTCTAGTAAAGCGTTCACAAAAACATATTGATATGTACGTCCGTACAAATTTGTAGTAACCAAATATTTTGTGGAGCTACTCACACACAGAGTGGCCAAAGTACAGCTATTAATTAAGATTTAAAAAGTTATATAGTCTGCTTGCTCTCATCCCAAAACGGCAAATATCTGTCTAGCCAGAAGAGAGCTCAAGCATCAAATACGCAAAACAGGGGCACTTGCAGAAACAAATAGTCTTCACAGTTATTTGTAAGCGCTTGAGCACCCCAGGAACGCTACACAACACAACAATGCTAAAAAAAGTACCAACCACCACGATGATGATACATTTGTGATTTGATACACGAAAGAATCATCTCCTTTCGTAATCGTAATTTGGATATTGTTATATGAGATGTTGAATGTATACCTGTTATTCAATGCCGTGTAATGTGTAATACAATTACAATTAAAAGCATCTTACAATATTACAAAAAAACGACTAAAATGGAAGTGCTAATGTAATCCAATCTGTCTGACTATTTACGTTGAATTGCCTTTTGCTCTTACCATATTATTATTATTATTTTGCATCTTTCTCATTTCTAAAGGGATATTTTCAGGGGTTGTCTACCATAAACATCCACCCTCATTACACCGGGCTTACTGCTGTTGACTACTCGTTCTATGGTTCATAAAGACCCAATGTTTGTATCAGGGAATGAATGTATTAGGTACTGTTACATACCCTCATGGTTTTTCACAAGCACCGTTTAAGCTACAGATATGTAACAGTAGTGATCCTGAAAGGTTTAAGACAAAACATTTAACAGCAGTGCTGTGTTGTGTACATGCATGGATCACTGCAGAACAACAGTGAGAAGTGCAGTTTCACATACATGCAGCATGAAGCCATTTAATACAACAGTTATCCTATTAAATTATTTACGTGTGTACGCAAATGGGTATAACGATCAAAATGCAAAAAGCGCAATTTGCCATGTACTACACAAGACTACATGAATATCAAACAGTTTCCAAAAAGTTGTAACGAATAAACTTGACATAGCTACAGTGATATATGGCGACATTGTATTTTTCCCTCAGATCGCCTCACACGTACCATATATATTTTTTACTCGCAGCAGAAGCTGTAAACAATAGAAGGGATAAAAATTAAAAATGCAAGTTTGGCAGTTTTTAAGTTGTAAAATATGTTTAGCAGTTTACATTGCTTTTGAGATATTTACTGCTTGTTTGAGTAGTGTGCCTGATCGCGATATGGTACGAAAATGCATAATGACTTGCACTGAAATAAAGAAAAATTGCACACAAGTCACACAAGTGCACGCACATCCTCTGCTGCTGCGTCTACATTTTTTGTTTTTCTTTGTCATCTTCATATCATCATCATTATGTTCGGTTACTCAATCCATGGCACTACTACTACTACTTTTTTTCTTTTGTGCCTTTTTTATGCACAGCTACTCCGTTTTACATCATCATCGAAAAATACAGCATAGCAGCAGCAGTACCACGTCGATTACACATTTCGGCAAGCATTTCACCCTCAACCACAGCAGAATCGCCATCATTGCCCATAAAAATGGTCTCCTCCATTATCTTCTTTACTACCAAAAGCGTTTTACGCTGTCCGAGTTACTTACATGCAGCATCACATTTTGTGCGTAGTGCGCTTGCAATAGCAAATAACAATGCACCTGATGATAACTTAACATGCCCATTATTACATCTTTTGCCTCTTTACTGTGATTATATATTACCAGCAAACAATCCTGCATAAAATTTCGCAAAAAAAGGAGTAGCTTCAGAGAGCAGCGGCTGCGGCAAAACTTGTACTGGTTTTGCTATTGCAGCAGCAAACCAACAATAGAAGAACATGTGTGTAGTTTCATTAATTTTTTCCACTTTTTACCAACACACAAGCTGATTGTGATGATTATCGCCGTACATTATTATTCATCGTCACGATAGGAATTACTCTGTGCTGCTTGCTTTGATTGCGTTACACCTGCAAACGCGATATATTTTCTTTATTCGGTGACGTTGTTATGTTACAATTACGATGGCAACCGTCGTTGTCGTCGTCGCTCAGTACTCCTACTTACAAAAGTAAAAATCTTTGAGGCTGATGATGTAGTTGCACCAAAAGTGCACTAATACTACAATGGTGCTAGAAGATTCAAGTACAGACACGATGCAACCAATTTTTTGTGGCGTGAGCGGGTGAAGAGTTTGCAATACATTTTTTTTCTTCTAAACTTTATTTAGTGTAATTATATCAATAGGTAGTCCCTGCAATTTTGACTATTTATTATTGCAGTTTGTAGATGATATAAGCATGGGCATCAGTTTAATGTGTACATACACCCAGCCAACAGTATATCACCATCCATCCGTCGTTAGTCGTCGTAATGTGATTTGTGTAATTTCAAGTTAGCACCAAGTTTGCACAAACAGCTCATCATCATCAGCGTCGTCGTCGTCGTACCTGTTCTCTCTACCGCACTTGCTTCATTTAGTTTATTGTTATTATTATTATTATTTATTATCATTAGCATTGCACCTGTAGTGCAACACGGTAAAAAAAATGCAGGATGCTGCCTTGGGATTTAGTAACACCACTGGTCTCGTGCTCACTAATTAAATATTATGAACCATTAAAATGCATTTTTTTTAGAAATAAAAAGTACTAATGCAATAGTCCAAGTATTACTTGATGTGTCTACGTGTGATGTGGCTCTTTAAGTCCAGTACTGTCACTACTCAATACCAAAGGTTACTTTGCTAGAAAGACGTCAAAGTCAATTAGATATACGTGTGCATTACATGGCTGATGGCCTGCAGCAGGGCTGTCAAGTTTACTAAAAGGATCTCCAACGTGTAGCCATGCCAGAGGGACTACTCGTTCGACAGATATTTAAATGAAAAGCATTGATGCAGTTACTCCACAACAGTAACAAATGACCATGTAATGAAATAGAATAGTTTCATTGCTCATTTTCGGTCGGTCGAACAATCTCGTCGACCATCCCCATCGTCGTCGTGGTCCTCTTGCCCTTTTCGCTATGCTGATTTAGACAGATTTCATGATCAAGTATCTAATTGCCACACACTCAAATAGAATAAAATATGTTGTTTGTTGACGCGATGAAGAAATCCGCAAGTTTCCTAATAAAAGATAACCCTACTACCTAATAAAAAAACGTACAGAGTAGTTTATAGTCTGTATTTATGAGGGGTTACCATGATTACTGCGCTGCATTGATATTTATTATTTTTTGTTTGGTTCGCCGTTTGTTTGCAACAATATCATTCATTCGTCATTTGGGATTTTAATACCTTCTTGTTATGACTTAACAATATAATTTTGTGATAATGCTGATTACTCTTGGGGGTAATAAAATAATCTATAAAACATCTATATACCTACCCCCGCCGCCAACACAATTCCAATTTCCTGTATTTTTTTCCATTTCCTGCTAAAAAATCTACCCAAAATCGCAGCGTCGCCCACAATCACAGCAAAAAAGTATGATTTTACCAATTTTGGAAATGGCCACATCTGTTCATAAACACGTGATAAATATGGGGCTTAATAACGTCCTAATTTTATGAGCCCCCTTACAAAAAAACGTCCTGAGAGTCGTGACCCACTAATAACCACCTTTTCATCCCTGTCGTCACAAAATGTGAACAGATTTTTCGTACGTAAGATTCGTGGAATAAAATGAAGCATAGTTTCTTCCCTGCAAGTTCGTTAATTGCTGTTTTGACCTACACTCTACTCGACACACACATTACCATAAAAATATCCAACACAAATCCAGTCTCCTTTCTCTCCCCTCTGCGTCATTATTTCGTGCCTATCTAGATTATCCCTAGCTGCTTCGCGTGTACAATTTTTATGTAATTTCATCTTCCCACATGATTTAACACTCGAACCGCCTTATGTTATTTTTCGTCATCTCCTCTCAAAAAAATATTTACAATTTATCCAGTATCAACTGTTACTGCATCTGAAGGCAAGACCAACCCTCTTTCTCATTAAAACGTGCACCCGTCTTCCCCACTAAAACGTGCCGTGTACCTGTTTCTCGATCATGGTTTACTTTATCAACCTTTTCTTACTTCTGTCGAATTGGTAGTATTGTGTAACAACGGCCAAGCTACAAAACACCAAGACCCACACGACATGTCTGCGTACCTATCCAAACCACTTCACACACGCTTCATAATATGTCTATTTACTACTTTTTGTTCTTGTTCTTCTGGGTGAGCGTGTGTTTGGATAGTTGAATACTCAATGGCCGGCTGCTGGACTGATTATACGACTTTAATCAATGAGTTCATGGAAACCGCAGAGTCAGTAATCAAATTTATAGTAAAAAGTAGAGTGGAGGCATGGCAGCCCGAAGGCTCCGTCATTTTTCACCCTCTGGCAGAAATAAGATACGATACGGGTTATCTACAACAGCTCGACCAAGTCACTGACCTAAGCTCTATTACATTGTTACAAATAACATTTTAAAAGGGTGACCAAGAGTACCGTGCCTACGGAACGACGGCTGGACAATAGAAAATACGTGGAACCCCATGCTTATAATAAGGATGGACACATTTTAATGGCTAAACACGTGGACAATAGAAAAAGCCTCAAATTTCCAACATAACTTGTACGAACAAAAGATGTAGGTATATGCATAAATATATATTGGAGACATGCAGATTGAAACTTTTGCGAAACCAAACCGCATTGAACCTGTACGAAAACCGTGTAGTCACAGCATTACATTTTATCATTTTTATTGATCGCTATTAGCCCTGAACCCTGATGAACCACACGATCACGAAGCCAATGTAGAAGAGGACATTTAGAGGTCTGTAGGTAGTGTATGTGCATCTATACACGCTTAACAATGTTTGCAGAAAAAGTTAGATCCTCATTGCCAGATAGATAATTATTGTTACTATTCATGCATGGCATATGTCCATGCACACGTGCATTTTTTAATACGTAATAAAGAGAGATTGACAACGGATACACAGAGAGTGAAAAATATAATCAGGATAATTGCGGGGAAGACTGATTGTGAGTAAAACGCTTTCCCTTATTCCACTTATTTCTCTAACGTTTGTGACGATATAGCTTGATATGCCCTACGACTACTACTACTATGCCCTACGTTTATTCACAAAAAGTAAGTCGTGGCTTCACACACATGCACGACAGTGGTAAGGACTGGGTCAACAAAATCTGCAATGAATGAGAGAATTTTCTACTTTTGCGGCTTTTCAAAAGCCGCATATATTTTTTAAACGTGTTACAAATCACGACAGTATTACATCCCGACAAAAATTCAATATGTGAACACAAGGCGTAGCAATGTATGAACAACGATAATATAAAACTTCTTTTTGTTGTTATAATGCTTCCCTTCTGTCGAGGTGGTTGCCTATTATACCCACCCAAACAAGCAAAACTAACACCCACATTTTCGTATTGTTCATCTTTTAAAATTGCAGATAACAATGGAACCGATTTTTACCTCGTTCATGCCGACTGCATAGGGAGGGTGGGGGTGCTTCGCTCCGTAATGTTAACGGAACAGTTGCAATGCTTTATGGTTTCATTGGGGGAAGCTGCGGGTTCGTTGCTTGGGATATTACTTTGTCGTTCACTGCGAATGAATCATTTTTTTTGCACTGCAGATATAAAGGATGGCCTACAAATCTTGGCACCTATTCTGCGTCATCGTCATCATTAACCATATATGATCGTACAAGATAATTCGTACAAAGTATGTCAAGTGGTTTTACCATCCAACTTTAAATAAGCAGAACAGAGCAAGTAGAAAAACGAAAATTTAATGGCGTTTTTTTCGATACAATCTTCTCCAGTGCTTTAGTGTCCCTGGGTGTTCCTTTATTTCGGTTTTACTCACTTCTTGTGAGAGGCACGAAAAAACCGCATGATAGAAAGTCCGCTTGCCCCAGCTAGCTTTAACATTAACTTAAAACGACAAAAAATCAATTTTACCAGTTTCAACTCGAGCAAACACTTCGTTGAGAATTTACATTTCCAAGCCAACTTGCTCAACTCTCTTATTTGTGCCAACACCACTTTTCATGTTGGGCTACTAACGATGATGCTAACCGTTAGTCTTGTCGTGATGCAAAATAAAGTAACAGCAGCATCTTCATTTTCCTTTCATATACACTAGCACACTTAATACCTTCAAGTATATTTCGAGGTAGGGCATGCATGAATGACCATCTTGCCAGCGGGTGCATACTACGACCATGCCTCTGTTGCGTGGCATGGCGTTCATATATGGCATTTTTCGCGTGTGCAACTTTGGTGCGATTATAGGAAAGGTATTAAGGAAATCAACATATAAGGCGACAAACTGTATGCTGCAAATAGTGATTACTGTCATGTCATGAACTAAATATATATCTGTATTTGTAGGGATATTCGCAACTCACTTGTACACATGTCATGTAGGCTGAAAAAATGTTTACTTTAGTTGGAATCGAACGACGTGTGCATAGCTGCAAACTGCAAACCAATCATCACTACCGAAATCATTGAAAAGTGATAGTGGTCGATACTACTTTAAATGAGAGATTCTTGCAACAGCAGGTATGTTTGTATCACAAAGTTTGAAGACGACTTTTGCATGTTGTACCTGTACCTATTAGTCACCACAAGAGAAAGAACAAGTCTGGCAGGTACTACGAACACGTAATTGACAGGGCATTTAGTTAACTATACAATGTATTAGTCAACACGCATGCTCACCGGGATGGAAAATAAAGTCGCTGTTAATACGGGGATAACGACAGGCAAACTGAAAGTAAACAACGCATTACGACTTAACGCGATAATGACATGTGAATTTGCGAAATTGTATTTATACGATAGAGATATGATATAATAATTGATTTTCATGCTTAACCACAGCACTTTCGAAAGAGCCCGCACACAGTTCGAATGATTATGTGAAACAGTAAATAAATTTCCTTCATCCTTGTCAACTCTCGTAAAATCAAAAGTTTCAACCGAAGGGTCTAAGAAATACTGTAGAAATACCAAATTTGTGTGAAATATACTCACAGTATGTGCATCATCTCAATTTCCGTAGAACTCAAATTCCTTACTGCTAATAATACCCTTCTTCGATTCTACAAATTACAAAAGTTTGCTCAGAATATATATATTGGAGTGTACCGTCCAAATTCCAGATTGTATATTAAAAATGTTCGTGTGACAATAAATGAAGAAGCGCACCCTTCAAACAAGGTAGTGTGGAGAGTAGTGATAAACCCGAGCCGAAACGCAATAACAACAATATTGGTTCAATATTTGAAGAATGCCACGATTTTGTGCCAATGTTGCCATTCTTTTTGCTAATAATAATAATAATAACATTTTTATCATTTCATTACGCGATGGTTACTTTATTTTTGCAGAAAAAATGTGTTATTATCCAAAAGTGACAGTTGGGCAGGAATTACAAAAAAAAATCTCTATCCCATCAGCATCACAACACGGTTTGCTAGTTTACCGTACAAAATCTCTGTTAGCTCCAAGCTGCGATTGTTGATATAATGGAAAAAAATAATGATAATAATAATAATAATAATAATAATAATAAAGCTGGGTCGTCGACTGCTCCACTTAAGCTGTACAGTCGTGTAACACTTTTTTCTGCCACAACAGCAACAGCAGCAAGCAACTATCACCGCTGCTGCTGCTGAATACAAGAAACGCTACCATCGACGCTGCGCTCTAGGTTACTGCGAGAAGCAGCGATTGAGTAGCAGAAACGCACACTTTATCCCCTGTCACGAGGATTGCCATTGAGCATTTATTGTTAGTCAGGCTATCCACTCTCTACACACCACCACCACCACCACCACCACCACCACTGTATATCTTTGTGAATCTCTATTGTTGCCGTGATTGCGATTTCAAGATGACAAGCGGACTCTTAAAGAGAGTGAGAGCGACGCAAAGTAAAAAATCAACTGCAAAGATCGAACACGTAAACAGTGTATTCGCACTTGCACGCACGCATCTTTTGGCTATCATGTACATCGATCGCATCATAAGACTTTTACTTATACTCTTACTCAGATTATCATCGCCAGATATACTTTGTTGTCACAACTTCATTCCGCTAGTAGCAATCAAGCCCTTATAGCCACAACTCGCCTGAGCGCAAAAAAAGTTTTGTTTTGCAGTTTTCTTTTGCAACGCTCAAAATGAATGAGCATTTTTACCGTGTCAAAGAAGAGGAATGACGGAGAGGGGAATTTAATACGAGACCAGCGAGTGTGCGGTTCCATTTTACCAAAACTGCATCGATGATACTTGGAGTGTTGCGTACTGCGCGTATTGTTGGTAATTGTTTCAATTGTTGTAAGTAGCCTTCCTGCTTGCTTTATAAAGGTTCTCTTCTCTTCCTCTCTCTCTCTCTCTCTCGCTCTCCCGTACGCAACAAAGTAGCAACAATGCGCAATGTTACAGAGATTGCCATACCGCTACTGTATTTTGTATTGGTATTCTTTTGAAATGACTTCACTCGATAATGTGACAGGGAGAGACTTTGAGACTTGATTAACAATTAGTATTACCTTACCTTGTGTAGCAGCTTAGTAAATTGCTCAAATGCATTTTTTTTATTCCTCTCTTTAAATTAAAAGCATCAGCATCATCATCATCGTCGTCATCGTCGTCATCATTAACAACAAAATTCACAAGACAAAAAACCGCGTTGAGTTTTTCGTCATGTTGGTAGGTACGCATTCTACATTCTATTCCCCATCATCCTCAATAGTCCTCCACACTACAAAAAGGCTCTCTCATGCAACCAGAGAGGGAATAACGTGCCATTTTACAACAACCCAGGCAAGGCCACCCTGTACAAAAAGTGGCCTGCTGACTAACTTAAAAACTGGGGGTGAATGACGACGATGATTGATGATGAGAGTACGAATGCAAAATTGCGATTCATTATTACAACGTTGAAATGAGAAATGCACCACCAAACAGCAACAACAAAGTGCATGCGAGTTTAGTAAACAGTAAAAAGGTTACCTGTTTGTTTACCTTCGTCGCTACGGTGCTTCTACATTCTTTATTCGATTTTCATTGGCTAATTTAATTTTAATTTTATGGCTACCTCCACCTCGCATATAGTACAAAAGTGATACACAGTGTGTTTATGGTTGGTGCACTAAAAGGCCTCATTAATGATACCAGCAATGCAAAATAACAGCGATTAAAACTGACGCTGCATTTTCGATTTGCATTTGCGCCCCCCAGAAATTAGGTTGTAATTGCTACATTGTGCTTTAGCATGTTTTTGCAGCTAACTGTAGGCTTCTGTAGGTAATGAAAGGAGGATGAGAAGGAGTCTTGCTGGAAATACAAAACAATTTGTCAAGCTATTTATAACTCATTATACCTTAGAAAATCATCGAGAAGCCACCACGACCTCGAAAATACATTAAGAACCCATCTAGCAGTAGAAATGATCCATATCTTTGAATTTTGACTACGAGCGGAAAAAAGGTTTAAGTTTGGCATGCGCCGTTAACTTGAGGGACTCCACATGGGACTCTGCAAGGTTCAAATTCCTGCTGACATAACTGTCAAGTAAAAAATGAAGACAAGTGCTGCTAGTTCTTTGACTTACTTAGCATACATCGCCGTAGTGCTGACTGGGGATCCAACAATTTCCTATTTTATATGAACAATACTATTTCCATAACGGTGACCCTGATTGCCATCACAACATTTTATTATGTTCATTTCCGACGTTGCATGTACTGCCGCTGCAAAGCTAACTGTCTATTTCATTATGAACGTTCAATAATAATAGCTATAATTTGAGCTATAACTGCACACAGTTTAACTGGCGTAGTATACCATATCATGCACCATGCACTGTGCATGGCTCAAACGCAAAAGTGAGACACTATCGCTAATCTGCCTCCTTGTATTCAAAAAAGGTCTTTCTTCTCTCTACCACTTTTACATTTGCCGTTCGAGCATTTCTAAACGGTTATCAACATTGCATATCAAATAGCCCCCAAGCAGCAAATTAGCATTATAGGAGTTGTTGGTGGAAATAGGTAATGACATTACCACACGTTATTGTAAGCACTTAGTAATTTAGTAATTCCTTTAAAAGGCTTTTGAACTTTCTGTGCTGCTGTTATTATTTTCTGTCGTTGTGCTTCATCAGGACAACCAAGTTGCGGTGAAGGTAACAACGCGGTTACTGCTGCTGCTGTTGTTGTTGTGGATGATGATGATGATGATGATGATGATGATGATGATGAGCAGTTCATTTAGGAAGAGCAAAGTAAACAGAATATCGCGTCGTGGTCGTTGTCATAATGAATGATTACATTACATTGTTATCTACCACATATTTTTAAATAGAATAGATCTAGTACACGCCATGCATAACATTTAAATATTTTAGATTGCAGTTTCCATTCCGTTACTGTCTTGCGACGCCGCACCTTTACACAATTCTTTCAGTGACATTGTACTTGGCGGTGGTTGCTCTTGCAGAGAAGAACTCTGGTGGCAATAAAGTTGGTAACGTGTACAACAGCGCCTTGCCAACAATGAGTTGGCTACGCAGGCGACGACAGAGACATTAATATATAAATAATAATAATAAAATACTGCGTCATCATCATCTCACATGCCTTCATGATCATGCTCATTTGTTTTCGTGATGAATTTATCCTGAATGTTGGCTCCTGATACGTCAAGCAAAGTTGCAATGTTTCTACTTTGTTGTTGTTGTTTAATTTTTCCTTTGATACTGTTACAAATTTGCGAGTGTACACGCCACAAGAGAAAAGCGAGCGAGGGAGAGAAAGAGAGACGTTACAAAAATGGTAAAATTATAAAATGTTGTGCACTTGAACCGGCCTGAGTATACGCGCATGCACGAAATACACACGGCATGCGCATCCCCTTCCACATGTTTTTAAATGCCGTTCGCCATCATCAACGATTTGTTTGTGAGGTGACGCGAGATTCATGAAGTATTTTTCTGAGTAAAAATCGTACGTGATTGGTAACAGTATTCGAGATACAGAAAAATGCATGCCATCACCACCGTTTGGATTGCATATATTGGTTATCATCATTCTTTGTACTGTGACAGGACACAGTCACTACAAAATGTGTGACAGTGCCCCATGCACATATGCAGTTGGACTTTTTAGAACAGCGATAGCTCCTGCCCCTACTGCATTATTATCAACCCTCTCTGTACCTACCAATGTGCATCACATGGGGTGGAAGGATGCAACACATTCACCAAATTATTGGAAAATTGGGATACTATATAAACGTTTATCCCAGTGTACATCAGCAGAACTGATCCTGTTTTTATTATTATGGCGACTGTTGATCAATGTAACAGTGACATTGCATCCTTTCAAAAGGTTTGAACAAAAGCACTTTTATCCCCATCACGGTCAGATAATGTCGTAAACTAGCCAGCAGCCACCGCGCACAAAATGGTTTCCCACAGCCAAAATAATTGCAACCAAAGAACAACTACAAACGACCTTTTTAACCCCTTTCACATGTGTCTATACACACGAATGCATAGTATCATATATGCTGT
Source organism: Callyntrura sp. NNG-2020 (assembly GCA_027744055.1). NCBI lineage: Eukaryota > Metazoa > Arthropoda > Collembola > Entomobryomorpha > Paronellidae > Callyntrura > Callyntrura sp. NNG-2020. The sequence continues at coordinate 28,259 of JAHZNE010003280.1, forward strand.
ATGAGATGTACTTTTATAATTTGTAAAAGGCTGTGTGAGAATGATAATATTCAGAACATCTCAAAAAATATATATATGGCCACGGCTACCCAAATTTCTAACAGCAGCAGCATCAATATTGAATGTTGATACTACCTCCGTTCTACCACCACCACCACCACCATCATCATCATCATCCGTTTTCATGTGGTAGCATGGTTTGAGGAGATTGGGTTAATGGGGAATAACAATATAACGTGACAATGGCGACCTTAACTATTACTCCAAAATGCCAAATTGGCTTTCATTTTCCTTTTTATCTCTCTCTCGCCGTATTTTTGCCAGAATGCAGCACAACAGCAAGAACGCGCAAGTAGGTATTGTTTATATGACGCTGGTGGCTCGTCAACCGACACACTCACATACACACGCCTTTGTTTCATATTTAAAGCGTGTGGCATGGCCTGGTCTGATCTCAAGAGAAAAGATGATGGCCTGCTAGCCTATTTCAAGTGTGACTTTAGTTGTGGTGGTGGCAATTATTTGATTGGATTATTGAAGGTGTGTTGGATGACTATGACTCTTTCACGCTGTTACTTTGCCTGATGATAACGACAACGGTTTTAGCGTGCTTTACTTTAGCTGTTGGTTACAGCGCTTTATTTTTTAAGCTGGCATATATATTTACCAGCTTTAATCCTATTAGTGAAATCCTGTTATCACACATAGCTACTGCCTCCCCGTATTTTAACACATTTTGGAAATTTAACTTATATTATTATTATTATTATTATTAATATTTGGACAATGAACAACTAACCTTGCGACTCGGCGGCATCTTCCCGGTTTTGGGCACTCACGCCCTTTTCTGGAGTCAAATATGTGAGAGAGGTAAAAAAAATATTGTTCGGTTTACACTATTCGGCTAATGACTGGTGAATTACAGACACTTTGCATATTCTATACTTCACACCTTCTACAGAATCACTCACACTCGCAAAACACTCGATTTCTTTCGTAAACAAAAAAAAACTCGCTCGTCATAATCACTCCGATTTTGTGTCATGCCAAACTACAAAAATCCACACAGGGAAACTCACTCGTAACCGCGTGTCTGTGAGTGAGTGATTAATGGACAGTAATAAAATATATACTAAACATTTTAAAAGACGCCTCTCCCTAGCTGGTTTGTTAGTGACGCTATCCACCTATTTCGTTAGACAATCTGCGAGCAATGTATGACAAATGGTTATGTCACACCATTATTATTCTTCAACGAAATTTCACTAAATTCTTTGTTGTTACTATCTTGGTGGATTAATGCCTCGACAAAATAATGCACACACGCACTTTTCTAACAACAACCCATGCAAAGACGTTTTAAGGGGTAGTCGTGGTAGTACAGATAAAAGCAATTAATCATGTTTATTTTGCACGTATCTGCAATAATGTTATTATTTTTATTATTATTATACTGGTAGTACTATCGCCAGCATTTCATCATCACATTCGTATCCCTACATCGGACAAACTAAGAAGTTATTACAAACTTTCCACTCTTGTCACTTTTCAAGTCGTGTATAATTTTCCTAATTACATTTGGATTTGAATCCTTCTTTTTGCTCCAAAACGACATCCATATGAAGAGGCACAACATTGGGAATAATGAATTTGGTACGGATACTTTGTGCCAGTCGTTTTTCTTAAAGCCACCAACTGTCAACAATCACTTCACCACCAAATTACTTTTCTTCCTTTTCCGAGAATTTCCTCTGAGCAGAGGGCCTGACAGAATATTGAAGCTGCAGCGGGTGTGTGTGAGAGAGAGATTCAGTTAAGGGTTTATTCTTAAGCAAATCTGGTAAAAAAAATTTTTTAAGGGGAGATGTGTAATGTAAAGAGTAAAGTCGTATCGAACGCTGCAATAGCAGCGTAGACCAGCGACGCTTACAAAAATAAATAGACGTCGTCTGCAAGCCCAGTAACTCTTCTCAATTCCAACGTTGAATAGGAACTGACGAGTAAGCAGGGAGGTGAGATGTGGTTTAAAGCAAAATTCGCCACAACAACAACGAAACGATAATGTACAGATGTATATAAGCAGTGTAGCAGAGGAAGGGGGAGCGCTTTAGCAGCGTCTGTGTCTGGTAATGTGAAATTTGTACAATAAATAGGTATACCCATATGCGCTGTTGTCTGGTGTGCACTTCTATACGAATTCCCCATCGCCCAGCAAAGCAACTTTCATTAAGGTTGTTCTGATGTAAAACTCGTTGCTGCAACGCGCGAAGGAAGGGGCAAAACAACGCAATGGCCTCAGAGGATAGTGGCTGACCACTTGCAGTGTGTCTCTCTCATGTCTGAGCTGCCTGGTTTATCGCAACATTTTTAATGAACAGAGAGATATAAACGTTGCTTAAAAAGTGTTATCAACTGTGTTAAGAGCTAAGGCTGGCCTATCAAAAATACCAAATTTTTGGTAAGTCGCTGGATCTTAACGGCGATTCCACCCACGACGTCAGCACATTTTGCGACGCACACTATCCAGCTGTATGAAAACACACGCGTTTCACACCACTTCACGAAAAGTACCGAGTAAAAAAACGCGTGGGACTTAATACACACCGCATTCGGTCCAAAACGGATTGTTGAGGTTTTTGGTGCAGTAGCAACGGTAATTCTACGATACGTTCTACCTTCAACACATCCGGACAATTTCAGACTGTTCCAAACTATCCATTTTGCCATCCACCGCTGACCACATCACGTTGTATCAGGACAGGATAAAATCGAATTGATGACAACTTGCACCAAATTCAACTATCACTTATCATATCTGACAGACCAACCATTTACTCCTGATAATGGGGTAAATATTGACAATTACGAGTACACGAAAGATAACCACGCTATTATCATAGATGTCCATATCAATCTTTCCCTTCGTTGCATTATCAGTAACCACAGGACAATACATGTGGAGTGGTATACATATGTTATCAAATTGTAATATCGGGTCACCCACTAACTACACATAGCCAGAAGGGTGATGTCTGATAATGAAGACGTAATTCAGTTTTCCATGCAATTAGTTAGTACCGTCACCACACAGCTGGATCGAAATGGAGCCCATATGCATTTAATATTTCTGTTTACGACTCGCAAACGACACTGGGTATAGGCAGGGTAATAAAACAATAAAGGATGGCCTATCCAAATTGTTTTTGTTTGCCTTTTTCCTTTTAATGTGGACACCAGCTATTTGTGAGAGTGTTGACGCGTTTCATATGTTTGACCTCAGGGCTCTCATTCTCATCATCTTAATATCAGTCAACGGTATAATCTTCACGATTATCGTAAAAGTTTGCTTTGTAAACAACTAATTGTAGACCCCTTAATCCACCGTACACTTATTTTAAAAGGACGTTTGGAAATTAAATTTGAAATAAAATTGAATATAACCACAAAGAAATGTGATTATTGCATGCCCATATACGTACGTTCTTCACGTTGCAAAAGAGCAACGCTGACATGCGATGAAGTATCATTTTCAAATTTTTGGCCCGGTCTCCTCTCGTGCAAATAATAATTACATAATGAAAACGGCAAAGAAAGGGAGGAGATAATGCTGGTGATAATTGTTAAAGTAATTCATACACTGGTGCTGCTGCTACGCGTGTTTTTTTGCCAAGCAGTCTTGTCAATAAGATTCGTACTTACGCTACGCGGTTGAGATCACGCTCATCCTGTACCCGGTGTCTGCAAAAGCATGTATATATATATATATATATATGGGTTAAAATTGACCGCTTGCTCCAATACTACAAATTAACTTTTCGCTTTTATGTATGCATCCCATCACCAGTCACAAAAGAGCTGAAGAGGGCGTCGTTACGCAATACACTAATGGGAGCGGTTAAGAGTGGTAATGACTAGTGTACATTCGATAGGTTTGATAGTTTATCTTCTTTGACTGGAAAAGGGGTATAATAAAATTGTTGCTGTAACCAAAACCAATAGTGATAGCGACAACGTCGTCCGTCGGCGTAGCAAGATACGTAACAACTTGTTTACATTGAGATTCCATAGCCTGCACATTTTACACGAACCTTACCATTTCAACCAGCCCAAAAGACATACACAGTGTGATACTGTGCATAAAAGCACCAAACCCCTCCGGCATATTGGGACACCAGTCGGTCATGAAGACCAGGAAGCATTCATGTGGCCACCTACCTCTTAAGCCCCTCATATTTAATATTTTCCAGTCATTTTATATGATCGATACAACTCTAAAATAATACCTTCTTCTGATTCGTCATAAAATATTTTCTTGTATTTTTAGGTTGTGGGCAAGGGGTCTGTTCACCCCGACTATTTATAAAAAACGCGATTATTCAAGAACATAAACCGGACCAGTTTTTTGGTTGCTTACAATTACTCAATACTACCCGTTGGCATGCTGGTTGGGCAGTAAACGATAAGTGATAAGCAATTGTACCTGTTACAGCAGCGTGGTATGACTGCTGACTGCATACATGTAGCAGGTTCTTACATACGAAAATATTATTTTCAACCATTTCCAGACTTTAGATTATTAATAATGTTTTGTACTATGATTACATAGTAAGTGCCATTTATCCTCGTCATAGTTGTCATCATCAAGAGTACATGTATTGTTTTTATAGCGCTGTTGCGCTTGCAATCAAATGCCACTTGTGTAAAGGAACACCACTCGTTTCAGGGGATATAACGAATTGAGCAAATGATAAAGTCAAAAAGGTTAATATTTTTCCATAGAGAGAAAGTGCGACAAAACGCTACATCACCATTTTCAGTTACAAAACCACATATTAGCATGACAATACTACTACTGCACCATATCGTTCCTACAGGAGATTGTCCAAATAGAAAATGTTAGCTTTTTTTATATATATATATATACGTGTCGTGAGATCACAAGCCGAGATGCGGATGATGTATGAAAAATTAGCATATCTCTCTCTACTACAACTTTTGTCATGGCATTACTATTGCTATTTATGTACATCGTTAGGGTGATGCCATTGCTGCTGTTATGACAATGTTGGATTGGAATAGGCCGTTGATCACTGTTTGCTGTCGTGCCTCAACAGAAAATTATGGAATGGTAGAAGCAACTGCACAACATAGGATTTTCACCAGAGACGTGAAGCTGGGCATTGTTCGGAGTTGTACGTGTTTTTGGGCTAGAAAGCAGAGAAGAGAAGATTGTGAAGGACAAAGAGCATTGTCATGCATTGTTCCTTTGTTATTCAGCTAGTACGCACTAACTAAAAGTTCTCACTCCTTTATGCGTAGCGGAATCAAGTGGAAAAACAATTTAAGTTTGATATCCGCTTATAATTACGTTACAGCAGTAAAAAATAAAATATTGCTGTGAATACTGCGTTTTCATAGTGAAAAGTGGTAAAAATGAGCGAAGTGTTAAAAAAGGAAGAAATATCATCCAAGACTGGACCGCATATATATGCTCCTACTAGGCAGTTAAATTTTTGTGTGTGCATCTGTCCATTAAACCCATCTCAGAACAAGACGTTTGAGTAGTGATAATGTGTTTGCTATTAGTGTCAATCGTAAATCACACCAAGCCATTTTAAGGGGAGTTAATAACCTGTTGGGTTGTGTTATTGGGGAGGTTTGCACTCCCTCTTTAGTCCGCAACGTTTATTAAATACTATTGTCTTTTATACTTTGATGTATCCTTGCTTACTTTTCTACACACGTCAAACGTCCAATTAGTTAAACTACAATAATGGTTGTATAGGCATGCTCCATTTCTGAATTAAGGAAACAAATGGGGAAACGTAATTTGCTGATGATGTGCATATTTTATGACTCACTCACTCCGTTATCGTTGACACGTACACCCTTCTCCATATATTAACATCGTATCTGCAAATGGACAATAACAATGCAGAGAGGTTAAAGTAATACAAATGAATACAAATACAAATGAAAATAATATCTTCGAAATCCTCCAGTGATAAATACTTTACAAAATTTTATGAAATGAGGCTCCATACCCCCTATGTAGTAGGTTGTCGGTAGTGCTGTATACGATTACTTCGCTCCTTGCAAGCAGAGTTAAAAATAATTACGTCTTAAACGAGGGAAACCAATAAATATATTTTCGTGAAACGGAGCTGACGCGATACTGCTGGTGACTAACAAAAGTCACGACTGGAGTTATTTTCAAAGTAGGAATCATTTCTGAGGTAATTAAAGTTAGAAACAAATAAAATTGAATGCGAATACCAGTGCAGTGTTTGACGCACTCAAAAAATATTACAGCTTTTCCCGTGCGTAATTCCCAATTTGTAAACGAAGCACTAGCAACGACACAAGTGAAGGATATTGCACAATCAGTCTGATTAGCTTCCGCTTCCAAAGAACCCCCCAATTACCAATGGTACGACCACATTCATTATTCCAGATGAAAATCTAGGCAGGTTAAGGTCAAAGAGAAGAATGCAGAGGCGTACAAAGTACAATTCTATCATGCGAACTATGCGTCATATTCTGTGAAACACGGCCACTTACTCTTGCCACTACTGTTTACTTTGATCGCTTTCTTTTCAATGTGGCAATGGCAAGCACATTTTGCTCCTGATGATAATTTGTTCTTTCAATTTCATGGAAACCCCATGGAAAAAAGAGATAAACAAATCCTCACACACCCAGTTATTTTATTTGGGTGCATACCACTTGAACCTCTCCGTAATGAAAAATTAACCTCTTCCGCTGATATGATATACTCACGCCACGCTCCATTGGATGTGTAAGCATTTGTTGAACTGTCCACTCCTCTCTTTCTCATTTTTTCTTAATCAATTATTTTTTATCACTTCCACTCTCTCAAATTTAAAGACCAATTTTCCATGAAGATTCTCTGGTTTCCGTGAATTTTCTGTCTGCTTGGGGGGTTCGTCGCAGCTCAATTTGTCAACTTGTTTACAAACAAAATAAATCAGAAACGTACCAACTACCAAGTTGAGCAGCATTCTCGACTTGTTTGCAGAGGTCGGGTTCTCACAGCAAGTGTGTTGGTGTTGCAGGAAAAATCAGATCAATTCGTACGAGCGAGGTCGTTATGACCCAACCAGCCAACCAATCAGTTTAAAGCATTTACTCTAATGCTTACATGTAGTGGCTGATGTTACATCATGTGCGAGAAACCACGAGTTTCATGGAAACTCGTCCGACATGCTCCTTGTGTGTGCACATATGTAAGTGCAGATATCCATGTATTAATGATTTCGCGTTGTTACTTTTTATTACCTATGGTCATCTTTTGTTATCAGAATGTATTTAAATGAAAACCAACCAGCAGCACCAATATTTTATCGCAAAACTACATATCGCTGAAGTAGCATATTTTTCTGTGCTGACAACAAGACACCATCAATTTGTGTCACCAGTGGTGCTTCTGTAGTGTGTTCCTGTGTTCATGTACTTAATCCTTTTTGATGAACGCACAATTTGTGCATTTTTAGCAGCTTATCTGTCTCTCTCCTTCTCACCTTCTGTACACCAGTCAGAGCAACCTGGGATTTGAGACCATTACGCAACTCAAACAATGCTTTGTGTGACATGGCGAGTTGTGGAAAGTGTCATTTTATACATTTGTAATTCTATATTCCTGTGCAAGTAGGTTGTATGGAAGGAATTTAAGAAATTACGCTTCTTGCCAGAAGCCATTAATATTTCAGTGATGATGACTGCAAACCATGCAACTGAACACTGGACACGAACACATTTAAACTGTGATTTCCAGCGGCTACTGTACTACTCCCCATTACTGCATTAGTATTCCAGTCCCATTCATCTTACTAATACGTAACAAATGTGTCATCAAAAAAACTAATCCTAATCGGTCCTGGTGCCATAAAATTGATTCTTAATCACATTTCTATGGTGAGATTTTTTTTATTGAATTATCAAGCTCCCACTTGTATTCTCTCTTACAGGGCTAATGTCTAGCCAGGCATATTACAAGAGACCCTGTAATTTTTATTAATCTCGTTGAACACAAAACATGTTTTCTTGCTCTTGTTGTAAGCTTATCGTTATTATGTTGCGATTTGACAAATTTACTGCCTTGTTTACCCGTGTAGGCAATGCAATGTCTTGTAGATGAGAAGGAAAATGCGGTGGTTTAAGGTAACTTAGAAAAACATGAAAGTGTTTATGCTATTGTAGGTAAATTATTTTACCCGTAATATATTTAGGTAATTCCTATTGTACATTAATGAATGTTCCTTTGGAAAAAAACCACTTTTCAAAATGCACATTAAAATTATTACATGTTTATGTTCCCAATCAGATTATCAACACAAAAAAGGATAATTTACAATTAGACCAGTTTCATACCTGAAATCTCTGTTGATTAAATGCTACGAGACAACCGTAGTCCGTATAACGTTTTGGAATCTCTTCCGACAACAACGACAGCTGTTACCACGGGTTAAAATTGTTTTCACGCACTACCACGTTTCTACAGCGTCATTCCACAAAGTGAATTTCGGTTGATATGCAACAACAAGCAGTTCTTCTCTTTTGAACGTAACGCCGTAACAGCGATTAGATTTGTTCTAATGACCACACAAGCACCGTCTTTATACTTTACAGTGAATCACACTGCTATTTTTGCTATTACTGCATCTCCTATTCTCAATTCACACTTTCAAAAATCGTTCTTACAATCTCTAGTGTGTTACCAACAAGTTGTCTTCCCTATCGTTCGTGTCACTCCACAAATTGTACAATGCCCCTGTATTTCTACCTCGTTAAAATAAGACTGCCAACATTTGTCTCTTCAGAAATCGCACACAAAAGACAACACACCTTTTAAAGATGTGATCCTCAATTTCAGCTCTCTCCTGCAACTTTTCCCGTGAAACACAACAGCTTCTATGATGACGACGATGATGATGTTATTAGCCACACATTCAACAGTAAAGCAACAATTTAGTCTTGGCTTTCTTATACGTGACCTTCCTGTTATGAATAGTAATCGCTTCCAGGGAAAAAAACCTTGAACAAGAGTATTGAAGACAGAGGAATAATACCAGCCAGCAAGATAATAATACGCTTCTGTTTCGTTTACGTGTTACAAGTAATTTTTCTGGCGTTATTGTGTATGACCACTTTCCTGGGCGTACTGGTAGTAAAAAACCGAGATAGTAATATAGAGATAGAGAGAGAGAGAGAGAGCCTGCCTGATTTGAACAAACGTAAACTGAAAATGTCGATGCAACCTTCAACTTTCCTTTTTTTATTCTCTGGAGAACTCCGTAGAAACGCCAAGCTGCATGTTGGTGTTTACCTTGCTTCGCACTATATCTGAAACACGACGAAATAATTTGTTGTTCTTCTACCGTATGTGTGTGTTTGTAGTGAAGCCAGCGTGTAGATACGTCGGAAGCAGAGCTCCTTATTGAAACACTATTTACGGCTGAGCCCCGAGCAAGAAGTAAGATTCAAGTAGAAAACAAAAGAAAAATCCATACTTCCTGAATGCGCATGCACTTATAGCAAGAAGAAGAGGGAGCGAGCTCAGCGACGGCACGCGAGTTCAGTCAACTACGGAGAAGGAAGAAGACAGATAGCTTGGTCGTGTGAGAGAAAGGAACGAGGCAGGAAGAGTGAAATACCGTTTCTTTTCGACAAACTCACACACACGCTATCGCACAATATGTTTGCAACGGCAGAGCAGAGAAAGCATACAACAGCCAACCTTTACTTTCCTTCTCCGGCTCTTCTTAGCCTCGTTCCCTAATTTCTTGTCATGATTCAGTAGAGAAATTCAAGTTCATTGCTGGTAGAGTGTATCCACCAACGTGGTGGATCAATGCGCAAATAAGAAATGACCGGAATTAATAGGGAATATTTAGAGGCGTATGCATGTATAATGATGACATATTCAAAGACGGGCTTTCCAGATCACCCGGCACAAAAGGAAACTTTATGCAGGCACATAATAGCAGTAATGAGAAGCATGGGAGTGTGTGCGCCATTTTCCCCTTTTCTCTGTGGGCCTCTCTTTCTCTCGTTATTTTTTAGAGGTGCGCCATTGTCGATTATGAAGTCGGGGATTAGGCAGACTACAGGATTTTTTTTTACAGAGGGCTTTAGGTAAAATAAAAATAAAATGAGGTTTTTTGTGGTTGTGGTAAAAGGATGGTCGGTGGTGCTGAAGGAAACGAGGAGCCGCCTACTCAATTTGGGACTGGGTTGGGAATGTACATTGACTCAAGTACGGGATATTTTTGCAGAGGCTGATTTTCTTAAGTGTAATAATGATAGCAGGAGAGTGAATGCGAGTGGTAAATGACTAAAGAGGATGTAATAATAATTGTGGAGCACAAAAGAAGCTTTTAAGGAGAATCTTTCGTCTGTGGTAGAGATGGTCTGGTGGTGGTGCTGGGGATGGATAGCGATAGTTAAGAGTGGCAGTTGGTAAACGTAGATGGCGAAAATTGAGCGTCATCGCCATCCTCGCCACAATCATCTTGTAGACTAAACAGCATGTCAAATGGCAAATTGTGAATGGCAATAAAAATTAAACAACAGACGACAACGCTCTGTGTGCAGCAACAGAGCGAAGAGTTTTGTGCCTCGCAGAAAGAATGTAAGGAAGTTTTATTTGACCAAGTAGGTTTGTAATTTGGCAATACGTATGAGCTTTAATGAAGATGGCAATGGTAGGGCCAGTAAATAACAGTAACAGCAATTTCAATGCCACTTGGAAGATTATATGGAGGGACGACGACAGCTTAATAAATGCACAAGCAGAGAGAATTTGTAGATCTCCTCTTAAAATGCGTCGTGCAATGAAAAGATAAATAGGCATCGTCATTTTAAAAAGTAGAAAGAGAAGTGACGAATACGAGATGTTTAGACTTTTCAGGAATGTTATTTTAGGAAACTATTATGAGCAGTCACGTTAAATTGATATCAAACGAAATTCGCGATGGAATTTTTGGAAACATGATTTTTTTAACTGGACTAACTTACTGCGGCGGTTAAAACTGTTACTATAATGTACCGACAAAAGTATGTAAACAGAAAGAGTATACAAGAGGAGGAAAAGTATAAACGAACAGTTTTTTTCTTACCCGATTTCCATTTCGAGAGGGTGGGAAGAGTCGTCGTAAAAAGCTGCCCTTTCGCAGTAAACTGGTCAATTTTGGAAAAGCCTTTTTTGAGTGTCTCCGTTTGAAGCTGTCGTCCACTACTACATGCACAGCTGAACTGGTGCCACTACTACCACCACCGCCACCACTACCGCCATCCCCCTCACGACCGTTCAATCGTCGTGTCCACCGCTGAACTTGTAGCTGACGCTGATCTTCCATGATTTGCCAGTCCCTCTGCAGCTCTTCTTCGCTGTCGCTGATGCTCTGGTCAACGAGTGGACAATATCTGAACTGGCTAGCCCTCATGTTTGTCAATTTTGTCCAAAAAACAACAACACACAGGAGTTACAACTGGTCTGCCAGATGGAAAGAGAAAGACATGTAGTCTCAGAGACAGATAGACAGACACACGGATAATAATAACACACAACCTTTTTTAACGTTATCAAACGCAAAATGTATTTTATTGTGTATCGCTAAATGGCTGTTCTACTATTACGACTTGTTGGTTCGGTGGGTGATGATGATATGATGTGGAAGGATGATTTGTGTAGTAATTGTGTTCATTCATCAGTCGTCGCACACACGCTCACACTGTCCTATCACCCGTCTATCTCTCTGTCGCTCTACTTGTTCGAACGAATGGACATACAGACACTCCACCACTAACCCTGTTGCTGACTACTATCCTGCTTAAGGTGTTCTCCATGAAACAAACTAAATATATTGCAATTTGCCAAGTCCTATTACTCTTTTGCGAGGAGAATTTTTCTGTAAGGTTCTTCTATTGGGAACTTACACTTGACTACTGCGCTGCGTGTAAGGTGTCGTGATGCTGCCTTTATAAATCAGGCATAATGTAAACTGGCCAAAAACTAAGGAAAAGAAAAGATGGGATAGGCATCTTAGTTTAATGGCTAGTTCCTAATGCATGCAAATACAACAACGTCATAGTCATTGTAACGTAATTAAGCATGTGTGTAATTTCATGTGTTAAAGTAAAACTCCGGCTTAAAACCATTGATGGATAAGTAGTGCTCTTTGAATTGTAATAATTAAAGAAGAGGTAGACACAAGAAGAGCGCAAAGGAAGAAGAACAATCGTTGGCTGATATAATCACACAATGTGTGAGACGACACAAATGACAAATATTTCCCCGGAGAAGGTGATCGTTGTTTGTGTAATACATGCGCAGATATGCAGTAGGCAGGAATATGGATGAATACAGTTGAAGTTTTAAGAAGGAAATGGAAGATAGAAGGGATACTAAAAAAATCTGATTTTGTGGAAGCCTGTAGTCGTAATAAGTCGTGTTAATAGTAATGTGGCAAAAGTATGTAACAACGTGTTATGATATGTATCAACCATATATAGGTAATACATAAAAGATGAATCATTTGGTCAGTTATGATGAGCGGTGGAAATACATGACAACTCTTTCAACATAAGGGAATAAGAAAATATAGCGAATAAAGAGCAATAATAATATTAATAATAGGCGAATATGAATAAATGTGTCGCAGCACCGTCGCGTTTAAACTATGAACTGTTGTCTTTGCCGAAAACGGGTTAAATCGGTTCGAATTTTACACACTGATTATTTACAGCATATTCTCATGGACTACGTGTTAAATATTTTAATTGCTTGTGCCCCAATCTCCTGGACCAAGTAAATTTTAACACTGTCAAAATGAAATGATGAATGTGAAAGTGAATGATTTTAGCGAGCTGTGCACGGAAGGAACAACATGTATTATTGTCTTCCTTTTTTAATGTCAACGTCATAATTAAGCAGCAGTGTGAACATTATTTGGTAGCTTGACGAATATTTGTCAGTGAACCCGTGTCGACTTCAACCTATTGACTAAAATTTAAATAAATTTGCATCATTCGTGGTTATAACTGATTATTATGTCGTTTCGAAAAATTAATTTTAAAATGCTTTTGAAGACCTCAAAGGAGTCGGAGTCGCGTAATGATTTTTTATGACGCAAAACCGAAGAAGTCTACTTTGAGTTCCGGACAACCATGCTGGAGCCTTGATAGTTGTGTTGACTCTTTAACTAGTATATGGCCTGTATGGCTATACTGTTTAATACATAATTATGCTGCCTACAAATGTACTATGCACTTAATATTTTTCAGCGAGACATCCTTCTTCCAGTGAAAGTCTACATAACGAGGATTTCAGAACTTTTCAGCAGGTGGAATTGAATCCTGTAGGTATACATCTTATAAGATAGCGACCGATTAGCATAGCATATCGTATTATCCCTTCGTCCTCTTTCTACTTTTAATTAGCGAGCCATATGGAAAGGATAGTAAGGCATAGAAAGGCATGGACATCCTTTATACTCAAATCGGATATGATAGTAAATGGTGAGAATAACAAATAATATCAGCTAACAATTTATTGTGCATATCGAGAGATGTGTTGATGTTCCTAAATTCAAACTTCCAGTACACGGATACATAACCCACAACTAGGTCATTGAACCTACAAAAGAAGACCTGGTCTCACACTTGCAGGTTATTAGTCATAACTCTTGCTTAGACACTGGCTTATACACTTTGGTGCTTCACGTAAGACATAATCGTTCCAGCATGGATTGATTGCACTCTTGAGCAGAAGTTGGCGAAATTAATACATAGCATCCGTCCATGTTACGTATATAAAGATAAACTAACAATAATATGTATCTAGCAGCTACTACAAAAACCGAACATGTTCCATGTTTGGTTTTTGTGTTAGCATCGGTGCCTCTTCCTTTCTTTAAAATTGTGCACCCTCCAAGCTCTATATCATTTTGCAAAATTTTCTACTTGATTGCATCTTTTTCATAACAATCCCGTTTCATGTAAGAATTCCATATATATGGCGTGGCGTATCGAAATGTTTTCGATAGTATGGAATTAAATCCTTAAATTGCTATTGTTACAAACTTTAACGTCGAAGTCGAATTCGCTGGATGAACAAGCTGAACGTATGCAGAATAAGGTTTAAAGCTAAAGCAGAAGTTGTACACAATAATTATTAATTAATCGCGATGTCCATCTTAATTTCGCGTATTAAATATTGATTATTGACGAACCTGCCTGCCGCTCCAAACTTACCTGTTACCCTATTTTATGTTATGAGATCACCGTATGATAACAGTACTGCAAGAAACCCCATATGAAATGAAGGGTTGTGCTCGGGTTGCAATTAAATATGTTCGTATGAGAATAAACACAACAGATGGAAAGACAGATACTTGAACAAAACATGCAATCGGCATATTTGACTTTGACGACGCTTTCTGAAATATCCTCGAAATCCTCAAGAAAACAAACGTTAATTAGTAGGCTAATTTTAAATATTTTATTGTCGAGGAGGTGGGACATACGAATTTATAACCATCGGCTATACCTACAAACTCGATGTATCAACACAATAAGTCAATAAGTGCATTTGCAATAATATCGTTGCTTCTTCAAATATACTTTTTGCTTTGTAAATTGTATATAATCAAAATAAAATTTTCGCAGGTACCCCACCGAATATAAAGTGTGTTATTACATGTTATAAGTTTGTGCTACGAACTCAAAGTACATAAAATATTATTGTGTTCACTTATTTCAACTATGTTGCTTTTCCTTGTAGAATAAATATTGCATATCTGAATGGAAACACATGTTTTCATTCAGCACGATACAAACGCACAAATTTTCTGCTTGAAGATGCATAAATTTATATGATTTTATGCCGAATACACATCCAGGAAAACAGCGTGAAATTCATCCAATATCCAAAAATGGCTCAAACGATTTCACAGATCCTGTCTGGTTCAGACCTAAAATGTCCCAGGATAAGAAGTGATGCATAAGAGCACGGAGAGCACAACTGCGACGTATACTACTAGAAGCAGCCATGTATATATACTAATATCTACCTATTTCGCTGTTTTCTTTTCGTTGGAACAATGTCTCCATCAATTGACGTATGGTACGCTCTAGAACTTTCTTGAGTCTAATACCAGATGAAGGAATATGAGAAATTGTTCTGCTTCTTCAGCGAAAGATGCCTAACATCGGGAAAGAGTCGCTAATTAATGTAAACAGATGGTTCCATTTATATACAATTAGGATTGTTGACTGTTAAAGCATTAAGAATTAAATCATCGCTGAGTAAATTCCTAATTTAGACTGTCGAGCGTAATATTTATCGTTATCGATTAATTTCATAGTTCTTAAATCTTACCATGAACCTGCTTGTAATATATGCATATATGAAATTTGTAAAATTTGCTATTGAGAAATGGTTTAAAATATCCAAAGTTATTGGTTAATTCAAGTACCTCACTGCCACGTCTGAATAGTCTAAAACGCTTATTAATTTCATGGAACTAACGTGGTTTGTATTACATTTAATGCACTGTATAAATATTGTTAAATATAAATACTGTATATAATTGTGTTCTGTTGAATGCACGTAAACGCTATAATCCTATATCTGCTCACTTGTATTTTAGCTCAGCTATACAACCGAACCTCAATTATGTTTGTCATATTGCTTTTTAGAAGAAACCGTGAAAAAAACAACGCAAATGCATGCAACGGTGTCATCAAAAAAAAAATTTAAATGCTTTAAACAAATAGTTAGCAAAAAAATCAGAAATAAACAGTGGTCATTACAGCAACATTTTCAAAACAATTTTTAAATAGGGAATTTATTAAGTACTTATTGGTTTCATTCAACGTTTCTTTGTTCCTGGTTTGTTCTCCTGTTCTATTACAAAGAACTCATCTAATAACTACATTATTTTTATTACACATTGCAGCTAGAATATATATACGGAAGATACAGAATGCGACAAGGGGAAAATATACAATACGTAACAACAATCATTAGACATATGTAGGTATGAGTTGTTTACAAAAAGATTTCAATTCTCTTTCTTCTCACAACACGTATCACACAAACACTCTCTCACACTGCACAACAAGAACCATAACAATACCACACCATGATTATACAATATATTCAACAAATTCTTTCTCCGGTGATGACAATAATAATAATAATAATAAGTCTATAATGTACAAGGATCATACTCCATTGACAATAATTAATTAATTTGATGATCTACAATCAATCATTCTTGTATTTTGACGTAGTTGCTCCTGGTATGACTTGCCAAACACTTAATCTATTTTCATAATATAACTCTACGCAATAGAAAAACTCAATGCAATATAGCTCATACATATTGTAACGTACTTTCTTTATGCTTTCTTTACCTTCTTGTGTATGTGTGTACCAGTATCCAGTAATAAGAAGATTGTCTCCACTTTTGCACTGTTTAATTAATCATCGATAATCGACGGTGCGTCGATGATGATATATATATTTATATTTTATATGTTATACATTGTATATACGTACGGATTAAAACCCTACTGCTAAAATGGTAATAAAAGGATTTTTACTCCACTGATTGTGAGACTATATTCCTCTCTCATGCTTCCGCCTAATTCTAAATACACTAAAAGGATGATTAATCTTGTTTATATATCGGAATCACAACATTTGGCAAATCAGATACTGTAAACTCATCAATGTCATCATGTAAAAAATGAAGTAGGTAGTACGTTTCACTCAGGGGGGTGTTCACTACGATACCATAACTTCTTACGAACTAATGTTTCCATTAACTATTTATCCTTGTATTCATTACATAGGTCTACAGGTAAAAAGGTAGGTATGTATATGTATTGTGGTAAGAAAAGCACACATTATCCTGGAATTTTGCATGCAGCAACGCGCTACAAAAATATAAAAGGGTTATCGGTTGGAGTTACTGGAAATCTATGGTATGGAATACATGTCACGTCAAAAAAATTTGTATACGTAATACACGATGCCAGAGGATATATTACTACGATAACTTTTTATAGTTATAATCTATGGAACTACATTTGTTGCGACTGTAGGGATTTCAATTGTTCTAACATAAATTCTAACAGTGTGTAAGATCTTACGTAGTAAAGTAATCGGATGGAAAGTCTAAAATACGAGAATACAGTATAGTAGTAATAATATTTGACAAATACGTTGTAGTTGGATTTGGTACTAAGATTTTATAATGTAAAAGAAAAGATGGTAAAAAGGTAAGTTAAGTCATAAAAATGTTTTCAATAAAAACAGCTTATCGCACTACTATGGTGGAGACCATTACAGTCAAAGGTAAAACGAGGAGACGCTTATCAGTATCCTTCTCCACTATTAAGCTACTTCCATGGAAAGTCCATTACATTCTTGAAATATCAGTTACAAGACTATAAATTTGCAATTTTTTTTTCAAATTTCGGTTACGAAGCGGGATTCACCGGAGTCCTTGCCATCCACAGGGAATACCACCTTTATCTCGCTTAAGGATTTTTAAAATGACTTGGGGTTTACTCTCACAGTTGTTTGTATAGATTATTTTCTGTATTTACATTATTGTACTGACTATTATCATATATATATTATTGTTATACATCTAAATAAATACTAAGCTATAGTCAATCATGCTAAAATGAATGTTGTGACAACTGATAGTAGGTAAAACGGTACAAAGGACTGATTAAACAGTAGTGGTTGTAATAGCAGTAGTAAAATAATAAATAATAAAAATACTAGCTTGACATTGATATATAACCATTATTAGGGTTGCAGGATTAGTCGTATAATCCGTGGTAAAACAGGTAATCTAATAATGGTATTCCAGTCTTTCATCTTCATTTCCTCGTTCAATAGTAGTTAGATCGCATGCCATTGGGATCATAAAGGAATAGGAGTAAAACAGAGGGTGCAACTGAGACGAGAGCAAGGAGAAAGTAAGACGGTATGGCGGATGTAGTCCGCATGGCCGAAGAACATTCCAAGTTGTCCTGAGGAAAATCTCGAACCTCGTAACTAGATGCCACGCCAGAGCAGTCCTATAGAGGTGTCAACAGACAGAAAGACAAATGAGCAAAAACCATTAGCCGATTAAATTGGGTGTGTGACACAGCACGTCTATTAATCAAATGTCACAGCAAACGACAACTCACCTCGCAGAAACTGTTACAATCTGGGCATTTAATACCACCACGATGGAGCCAGCCGTTTGCCAAAAGTTGGATTTTTATTTCCTGTCCAGTGTAAGAGCATGTAAATGTTCGATTTGTGACCTACGGAGAGAAAAAGTTTAGAAAGCAGAAAGCATACATTAGTGTCTGTCCCAATAATGAGTTAAATTGAGAAAAATAGTAGGAGAATGCTAATACGTAATGAAATGAGGGCGTACCAAAACATGGAGTAGACCACCGTCGCACATGTACTTGTAACAACCAGAGCCCCAGTGCTGCCAGTGTCGCTTCTGATGACAAGATCGTTCTTCCCACATTTCTTTAGTGTGGTAGAAACATTTTGAACCTTCGCCGTATTCCTCCAGAGCGAAATTTTTATCGGGTTCTAAAAGGAATCCAAAAGTGTATTTTTCCCTTTCTTTGTACTACCATCTCACATGCAAGTATTTGATGGAGGAAATTGGTTATTTTACCAGGATTGTTTTCATCGTAAAAGCAATGAGATCCGCGAATGACTACACTGTTTGCTCTCCATGTGAACTCTTGCACGTAGGGACAGTAGTCTGCCAACGTAACAGAGCCACCATAAAATGTCACGTTTTCCTCGAGAACATTAGGCAGCCAATTAAAATTCTGAATGTATGAAAAGTAGACAATTTATGATTATCGAATAGGTAACATTTAAAAGGCAAAATATATCACTAGTAATTATCTCCGTCATAAAACAGCGATCTAACCTGGTATTCCTTTGACAAGGACGTTGAGTATTTGACCAGGTTACAGAGTGCCACTGAACTGTGATCCTCAGTGCATTGAGTTTCCAATGGCTCTGCTTTAACTTTATTGCAGTATGGTAAAGGATCGGCACCTCTGAATGTATAAGTAACAGGTTAGTCACATCACAAACTAACAAGTAGTTCTCAAATTGATTTTCTACACAAAACACCATAAAGGTACCTGATCTTCGCTGCACTCATCCATTCCATACATGACTTTTTGGCAAAGTCACAGCCTAGCCGATGACCCCAATCCAATTGTTGAGCCATCTCGTAATTGGCACGATACCAACCAGTATCCTCCATCAGTGCCAGTGTAATTCGAGAATAGACAGGATTCTGTGTGTGTGTTCCCGTCATAGCCTCATTCTCAAAGATCCTTTTTTCCCAGTGGGTTAAAGCAGTGCCCTCTTCGCCTTGATCTTCCAGTTCGGCACCCTCCAAATCAGGACAATTAAAGTGTCGTCGAACCTCCCTTACCACACGGGGTGTCACAATCATTTGCATTGTTCGGGTGATATTTCCGTCCCTCACCATCCAATCCTTCCTGGTAACTTTTTTAATGACTCGATCACTCCACTGCCGAGCTTGCATTCTAATTTTAACAGATTACTTGTCAACACATTGAATTCCGTACAAACACTACTATGTCACATTAAATCGCAATTTATCATACTCTGCATTTAAAGGAGGTTTTCCTTTGTTGTCCCGGGGCGTCAACGGTAAGCCATGGTCATCGCGATAAAAAGCATAAAGCGACACAGAAAATCCGAGTGCATGTAAAATTTCATGCTTCACCGTCGATATTAAAGTGTCCAGCTCTTGAGGTTTTGTACTAATACTTTTTGGACAGAGATTTGCATGTCCAGCAATTGGCCTGGTTGAAACATACCAAAACGCATATTAATGATCCACTGATGCTCACAAGAAGCACTGTGCCATCATATCTCTTCCCCTCTCTGATTTTCTTACCGGTCTAGAGCGCTCTCCTGCTGGCAATGTGCTGCGTAAGCAACAGTAAAACCATGCTTGCACCGATGGGTTTGCAGGGCAGACACGTAGAATACAAAGTCCGCATCTGCTATACCATCACCAGAAATGCTGTTAGCTGCTACCCTGCAGTTAGTACCATTTTCATTGCAAACCCGGCACACCTGAATAATAAATTATCATAAAATAAGATGTCATGTAATTATCTTCATCCATTGCTAATTTAATATTTCATCAGATCTTCAGTGCAATTAGGTAATCAGTCATTTGAAGCAATTGAACTTGACTCACATCTAAATGCTCGTCTGGGACTTGTACCTCACCACACATTGTTTTTGCTTCGCACTCCACTTTGCAGTATGGATGGGGGTCGTCTGCCTTGTAAAAAACTTGTTGATTGGGACATCGCCTATTTAATAAATATCCTTTTAATTGCAACGTCAACTCTAATTACTTCCTATTCATTTCAAATGCTAATGATACCACTTAAAGCTGTAGGGTTCAATCAACAGTCTCAAAAGTAGATCATTGCGTATGGTACTGCAGTTCCTGCAGCCCTGAATGCCTGGTTTAAGTATGAATCCATATAGATATACACAATGCATATGCATACTCATTACCTATTAAGTACAATGGCTCGTTCAGTTCGACGGACCATCAGTGCCCTTTCCCAGTACGATATTGCCTCAGGCAGCACAGTGTTCTGGAAAAGGGAGTTTGCGAAATCATGTATAACTATCAATTTATTTTCACTTGAAAGCATCCATTTTTCGTATGAAATTTGGAGGTTTTTGTTTTATTTATTTTTATCATGCCACGTTTTCAACTGGTGATCATTTTTGTAATATTTTGTAAAATGTACACACACACGCACACACATATCATTCGATTTTCTTCGTTTACACACGGATAATATTATATTTTACTGACTGTCCATTGTAATTCCATTAATAAAAGTAAAAATCAGCCATTTTTGTTTGCACTTACGTTAATGAGCTCTTTCTTTTCTTGATCCAAGCTGAAGCATTAATGAAAAACAAATTAGATTTTTTTGTACCATCAGTTATTTATAAAAATTAATAATAATTATTATTTAAATTTATTAATTGTTCAAAGCTTCTTTATCCTTCCACACTATCCTTTTCAAAATTCTCTCTTTTCCATAAACATTCATCGTACTTTTTAAACAATAGTTTCGGTGGAGGTGAACATAACCGTAGCATAATATGTCGTTGTGTTGCTGGGAGGCAACGCACGTTTTACATGAATCCATTTTCAAAACTTACTTATGAACACTTTCATCATAGTAAAGAACGATACGGAGGGGCTGATCTATGCTCCTCTTCCTCATGACATGATGTGGTTCGATAAAAGCCCCGTGGACAATCTGCAAAACACAATAGAAACAAAAAAATCAACAGCATATCCACAAAAATATTTTTAGCGTTTCATCATATTTAATGGTTTCCCGTTATACACCAGCACCGCACAAATGCCTACCGACAAGCGCCTAAATTGCCATTTTTCCCAATGTGCCAATTTACAGTCAATTAGGTAATCCCCTGTTTCTTACGTAGTCGTGACGTGACCATCACCACTACATGTTTTAAAAGTCCATCTCTTCTTTGCATTAATAAATGGTTACGTTTTTATGTTTTTCCACTTCAATGCTTTACCGCAGAAATGGTCTAAGCGGCCAAATGAACCACCAAAAATAATTTCTCTCGAGATGGTAAAAAAATTATGGGGTGGTAATAGTGAAAGCTTATTATGTAGCACCCAAAGGAACTAAAATTACACCATGTAATGACTTGTTATAGGGAAACTTTCATTCGGAGTTCCCAGTTGCACGCGCCAGCGAACATTCGCACTCACGCTCGAAATTTAGTCGCCGTATCACACCAAGTCCGTCATAATTGCACTTTTTGTAAGTTACAAAACGTTTGGAACTTTGCTTCGACAAATGTCCAGTCTTGCAGTTATTGCCTTGAATTGCTACGTGTCTGTAATTGTAAGTGTGTTTAGTTAATTACAACGTTACTATTGGTGTTATGCTAACATCATAGTGGTATGTATTTACAGACACCCCCTTCTTACAAATGCAGCAATAATTAATAACGACATTTTTAAATAATATTTTTAATGTTTTAATGGTGGGTAATAATACTTTTTAAGTTCTGCGTGATTTTAACCTTAGGAATAGCTACTCTAGACAAATACTAATTCCTGTACATCAAACGGCATAAACCAGTAGTGACAAGCAAATATTTTTCTTTCATTCATGCCAAAATTTTCCGATCCCTAATCCTTCATTGATAGAGGAATTCTACCAAATAAGCTAAAAACTGCAAGAGTACCTTTATGTCTTTTGTGGTGTAAATGAGATGCCACTATTATAGTGGATCCAAATGCGACTATAAAGAATTATTATTATTATTAACAAATTACAG
>JAHZNE010003281.1:0-34480 GCA_027744055.1 Callyntrura sp. NNG-2020
GTTGTCCTTACTAAATTTCTTAAACTGCAGGACGCTGGTCCTACACTATAAGCTTTGCTGGCTTTTATTTAACTCGATGAACCCGTCGTGCATCATTTTAGAGCATGCACTTAAAACAAACATTTACAGTTCACAAAATCAGTCCGCTATACTTTAAATTGTATAAACGAAGGGAGAAGAAAAGCGAGCAAGAGAAATCATGCTAAAAGCCTTGCTGGAAACATCAAAAAGAGCCATGATGGTGACATCGTAATCCGTGGACGTTAAATTTGTTTGTTCTACAGAAAACACTATAGCATTTGTTCGATATAAAGTACAAACATGATGTGACAACTTGATCAGACGGAGACAGTTGCTGGTAAATATTTTACTACGCTTACCACAGAATTCCGGGATGAAAGATCTAGGTTGCTGGTACTCACAGAATTGTGCATGAATGAGTATTCAGCTTGCTCCAGCAAACTCACATCGGCAAATCCCATAACATTGTCCATATATATGTTTTGAGCCACCTCTCTATGTTTTGCTATAGGAACGCCTATAAAATATACAATAAGAATAACCTTTTTAAACGATTGAATTTGACTTTGAACAGAATTAGGTTTCCTTCACAATCAGTGTAATACAAATTAAATCTCCCAATATAACCTGAAAGGTACCAAGAAGGGATTCCTGAAATTATACATGAGTTGCGTAGTACATGGACAAGCTAGTTATTGTTTTTTGCAAACGCAAATCCAAAGTTCAGAAAATTAGTTACAATTTTACACTGCATCAGTTAGTACGTCAAGTTCTTATACGTACACCTTTATTATTTGAGTAGAATATTGAAAACTCCGCTCCAATAGGACTTCACGTCTTAAAG
Organism: Callyntrura sp. NNG-2020; assembly: GCA_027744055.1. Taxonomy (NCBI): domain Eukaryota; kingdom Metazoa; phylum Arthropoda; class Collembola; order Entomobryomorpha; family Paronellidae; genus Callyntrura; species Callyntrura sp. NNG-2020. Next base: position 866 of record JAHZNE010003281.1, read on the forward strand.
TTATTATTATTAGGAAACAATGTTCTTGCTTGCTTACACGCCACTTTGGAACTGAAGAAGTCGATCAGACCCAATTTCGCAGAATTTTAGCTATCTGCCCATACATTTGTATCATATACTGATTTACACCAATCTTTTCATATTTACCCCTTCTGAACCTCTGTTATAGTATCAGCTAGGTGACCCTAAATAAGCATACCACAAAAGATGTATTGTAGTGGGTGAACGACACGAAAAACTGTTTTACGGATTGTTTAGTTAAGTTCTGCAGACAATCAGCACCACTGGGTCCTGGGTCGTAACGCTGATTGTAAATTTTTGTGATTTTAAATTTTACTAACTATCATATTGTACAATATTTAATTTTTTGCAATGTCTTTTGCAATGAAAAAACTTGTTACGCTACACTAGGCAATGTGTATTAGTAAATGTTTCTTATTCTTACATTGAAAGATTAAATTATCGAAGCATTTTAAATCATGTCCTTTGTCGAAAAATTTATTTTTTGTATTAGGTGGTGCGTGGTGTGGTTATGGCTTTGTCAAATTCTAACATTAAACCTGCTAATGGTTTTAGTGGTAGACCTGCCAATGCTTTAGTAAATAAACATTCATTTTAAACTTCAATATTTTTAGTAGCCGCAAGGCATGCAGTTATTGTACTACGTAGTACATGGAGCAACGTAAGAACATCGTACAGCAGGTAAGTGCGGTGATCAATCTTCAGTTGGATTTTTGATTTCCGGATAGACTTAGCATAATTAACAAAACCACCGCCATACTGCATTTACATATGGGACGCATATGGCAAAATGGGTCAAGCAATATAAATAATAAATATTTGGATGCAGCATAAAAATTTTACTCATTCATTGTATAAAATATGCATGTTTGGCTTTCTTCCTGAAAATTCAACTTCTTGCTAAATAAGCTTAAGGTACAGCCAACGCGGAAACCCTCTGGATTACAACAACCTTATTTTATCTTTTACTAACGCAGCGGTTTCTATATTATCGCACCTTTTGTGTGTACATCCATGAAACCGACAACTTAAAACTCACTTTTATCACAGTTGACAGTTTTCCTTGGAAATCTTTTAACTGTCTCTTAAAATAGAAAAATACCACTGAAAACTTCCAATTACATTATCAATTTAATTTTACACTTCGTAGTCTCAATGTCATGCCAATGTCACTGACTCGAAGAACACCGATAACTTTCTGCGACTTTTATTGTAGGAACAAACGAGATCACTTTCCCAATTCAATGAAATCCATAGTATATACATATAGATATTTATTATTTATGTATTAAAACTTTTGTGCAAAGTAGTGGTACCTGAATATATTGTGCATTGCACAAAAACAATAATCATCAAAAAATAATAATCTTTTCATGGTCATTCAACCTTTAAGATACGTAAGATACTGTACATAGCGGCTGGCTGCTACAATATCAAGTAATATGTACTAAATGCGGAAAAAGTATAGGCGAGAAAGAAACAAAAATAGAAAGCAGTGAAGTGAATCACTTTTTATGTACCTGTTCCTTCTCCAGCTAACAGTAACCAATGCTTTCCTCTTGCAACAAGACCAGATCCATAGGCTGTTTCATTTAACGGCTCACCAACTCCGAAAGCATCATCAAAAAGAAGCCGCCGGTGGAGCTATGAATCACATTTGAAAAATAAAATGAACTGAGAAAATACATATTTGTGTTGTGTCAATACAGAAACCTTCTCAAGTGAAAGAGTAACTCCAGTTACTCAGCAAGATAAATAATTTCACAGGTCTGCAGATAACGAATGGACAAGTTCCATCACGACGATAGCTTTTGTATTTTTGTCGTTTAGTGTAGAAGATACGTACATTTAAGATGGAAAGTATAGAGGAAAGTCGTGATAAAAAAAGTTTCTCCTGGAACAAGCTCTTGTTGTGCCTATTTAGTTAAATACCACTTCGTCTCAAAATGACCAAACACAAACAGTTTTAATAAAACACAATTAATGATTCAGGATGCATAACCACGTCCCAGTAACCATGTCTCTTTTGTTACACGTACGGAGAATGGAAGCTGTACCCTGTTGGAACGTATTTATTGGCAACTCCTCTAGTTTTGGTTACCTAATTACTCAAGTCTAATACTATATTATTCTTACCATTAATTCGACTTCACCATCATTCATGGAGCTTCCTCCTTGGGCTCGATCATTGAGAATTATCAAGGTTTGACCATTTTTCGATAAATCTTCGTTAGTGCTTATGAGAATGCGGGAGTTTACTGGGTAGTAGTTTCCGGACACATTTTCGTGTTTCTAAATATAAAGGAAGTCAAATAAATGTAAATTAAGTTCAAATTGTATCATTTCTGGTTCTGGTATAAATTATTTTTATTTAAAATTTCCCTAAAACGTTAAATGTGCAATGGATTTAACGTTCTCATATGTCTACACTGAAAATTTACCTTATATGGCCATGTTTCTCGCCTGTCCCTTCTTCTTTTCACAAGCTGTCTTCCGTTTGCATCCGTAAAGAAAACTCCATTTGTACGAATGTTTGTAGAATATCTAGTTATTATCTCTTTCCCATATTTATCCCTGTATTGCAAGATTCCATGAAAAAATCTCACATAACCTCATCCATTACTGAAGTAGGTAATTTTAGCGTTCTCATTTGAAGGACACACATTGTATGTACAGATCATAGGTCATGTTTACAAAAGACGTGCTTATAAAGGAAGCTTTAATGTATTTGCTACACTCACTCGACCGGCACGGGACCAATTAACCACTCAAACTCAACCAAGTCAGCCTTGTCATACAACCGAATTACTTGGCTTATCCATTCCGTGAAAATCTGATGAACCTCAGTAACATGATCACCTATGTGTAACCCAATCCAATTCAATTTAAATACCACAAATATGAACAATAACAAAATAATGACTAAAATATGTAAAACTCTATTTTCCACCCAACCGGCTTACTTCGCTTAGCATTTATGATTATGCATTGCAATATTGAATATCAAAAAGCCTTAAATTGAAAGGTGAACACAGCGCCATTGAAAAGTGATGAGGAATGGCAGTTACCTTTGTAAACCTGATAGCTGAAAACACGCTCTGTAATCGGAATAGGCTGCCCACTCTCCCCCTCTGTGGTATTTGGTCTGAATATGTAAGCACCCGATGCTCGTTTCTCAAATTTTGAGTTATCGCCAGACATACCCAAGTAGTAGTAAAAGTTTTGGTTAACAGGCACCTCAACTTTTTCTTTTATCACAGACTTCAACAAACCGCTTATGCTGTCAAACACAACCGCCAGACCCTGAGTGAAGACAAAAGGTATATGTTAATTGGTAAATGTAGTATAGTTTCATATTACACAAAACAAAACGAAAAGTAAAACTACAGCGAGGGAAGCAGTCGCCCATAATCTATCTTCAGCAATTTGTATCTAAAATTAAATAAATGCCGGTTGATATGCATTTCGCTACTCCTTTCATGTTCATTCGTGCATTCAAGTATACCGACAAGAAACTCAAAGTGCAAGTTGCTGCAACAAAGTTCCAAATCGATCGCATTCCAAGTATTCAGATGCGAGAAACGAGCCAAAGTTTGAGAATTGGCATCGACTATGTATAGACTATATCAGATCGTCCAAATTACTTACGTTGGAGTTCTTTATCATGAAGTCTTCCCGATAATTTTCTGAGTGTTTAGGTGAGCTGGAGCGAAGAGATTCACCTCCTTTTTTGATGGCTTTTAGCTGAGATTTTAACTGGAGCAAATGAATATCTTCTGTCGTATTTTTGGTTATTTGGAAATTAGAAATCGCCAATCCTGGCAACACATCGGCTGCAAAGACCAATTCATACAAAGCTTTGCTTCTTCTTCCAGGGATTCCCAAGACCGGCTGTGGGACACTTACGATCTGTGATGAAATTAGTCCTGTGAAAATCACCGATATTCAGTTAGCATACGCAATGCAGTAATGACGCTTAATTTTATTGAAAGTTTAAAAGTGCCAACAATGCATGGAAAAGAGAAAATCAAAGTTAAATTTTATTGTATGCAGTTGCTTTTTATGATGCACTTGCCCTTTTGTCCTTTTACATCCCACAATGGACTAGAAACAGGTATTCTGATGTAAACGTCACGTAGGTCTTTAGCAAGTGGATTATATACTGACATGACGAAGTCAGTCATAGACTCCGTTGGAGCACATGAGCTGATGTTCAGCAAATGACAAAATTCGTACGTAGGAGGATTTCCCACCCGACTCCTTGGAAACTCATTGGATCCTTCACTATCGGGTCGGTGCTGGCTCTGTTGTAATTTCCTAGAGGTAAACACGTAAACAGTATTTTTATTATTTCCATTTCTAAGATAGCATGACGTTTCTTTCCCGAAGATGTAGATGAGTTCCTATTATCAACTATTATACATTATTTATGATAACCGAACAAAATATGTCTTTGTACATCCATTATACATGACAAATCGTACGTAGTACACATTGTATCCTGTTCGCCAGTGATGTGAAAGTAATAAAAACAGGTATTCGGTATAAAGTTGGAATAGGTTAATTAATTAATCATGCATGTGCACTGAATAGGTGTGAATATTGATCAAGATAAATACAACTTTAACAAGCTAAACGATGCGCATGCCATTGCGTCTGGAAGGTGATCGTAGGACGTTTTTGGTAAACCAGACACACATTATCATTCCAGATAATGTGATTATTCAAAACTGCTAGCATTAACAATTTCGTTGCATTTTGCTGGTGATTCACTAGTAGGTGTGTAGTATGTGTTGATTACCTGAAAGCTTTATCAATTACGTCTTCACAGCTTTTGAAACCGACGGAGAGTCGAAAAGAGTAATCATCTGTTACGTGTTGCTTTGCAGTTCCAGACACCGCATCTGTGTATGAAATAGATAAAAGTACTTTGGGTTATGCTTTCACATTGAAAGCATTGACGGAGAAAGCACGTCGGTACTTTCACTTCGTGGAAGGAATTATTTGAATTTTACCGTGATGTTGGGCGATAGCCATGGGTTCAGAAAAAGCCCACACTTTATCTATCAGGCTTTGTGGAGGGTGTCCTTGAAAGGCTCCTATAGCAAGTTGTTTGCAGACTTGAAGGAAATTGTTTCCTCGTTGAATATAATACTTGAAGGTTGGCCTGGAGGTAAAATAACCGGTCCAAAATGCATGCGGATCGCTGGCATATGGGAAAAAGTCATCTGTTTTTACTGAATGAGGTTTTTTTGTTTTGTGAACTTCCTGAATGTAACAAGAAGGGGTAGAGTACAGAAGATTTACTCGGGATGAGTTTGTAATTTGTTTTCTGTTGGTGTATCTAATGAAATAATTGAAATTTAAATTAAAAGAAAATGTAGAAACGGCAGAAAGTTTTGAGTCATGCTGCAGATAAACCGACACAATCCATTTGCGTCTTCCCACATCCCACTCTCTAGAACTTTTGTTATTACTTGATCAATTTGTCCAAATTCTTGTACCAAGTGTGACTAGCCATGTACTGAAAGTCAGACCCCATGGTCATGAGAACATGCCCGGTATCGTATGGCTCAGCCCACTCCTTAGCGATTTCAATGAAATTGTTGACTTTTTCCTCCAAATTGTAACCCAAAAGTTTAGGGTCGTCCTGCGCAAATTTAATTATAACCACGTCATTATTTATCCAAAAGTTCATATATAATTAAGTCATGCATGCTGTAGAAAGCATGTTGCTCAAACCACTTTGTTCGGGTTGTCATCTGCTATTGACATGAGTTTGTTGATTAAACAAACAAGTAAAATGTTAGTCAACAAAAAATATTTACATTTATAGGGTCATCTTCACAAAATATATCAAAGCAATATCCGTCAGGTGGGTTATATCCGTTGAAAAGCGCCCCCGTAAAAAGCCATGAGGAATTTCCTGCGGAGAAGTGTATATTAATTTTAGAAACGAAAAAATGAAGTTGGACTCGAGGACTGTGGTACTATTCCACACACATGGGAAAAATACGTAAAGGAAAGTATGTGACGGCAAAAATAATTTTCTTAAACAAGTGGTTACCTAAACTTTTTTCATTTCCACTCCAGATCATTTCCATGTCATGGTTTTGTTTCCTGTAATCCTTGTCTTGATAGTCCAATCTTCCAAAAAACAGCCCATCGTAACCCATTTGAGCAAATAGTGAAGCCTGTTCACGAGAATGGCCGAAGGGATCAATTTGCCAAGCTACTCTGGGTAGGCCACACTCGCCAAAGGTATCGTTCAAGAATCTGGGAACGCGCAAGATGCATATGTTGATTTTTATATTATACATTAGCTTCCGGTGTCTATGCAGTTGGGTTTTGTATTAACTTTTAAAGTAAATCGCTAGTAGGATATGTGTGACAAATTTGTAACAGCAGATTCGTATTGTGGTAACTCATTGATTACCAATTGATATTTGTCTGGGATCTGATAAATTTTCATTTATGAAATTCCAATAAAACGCTTTCAGGGATATTTTTAAAACCAAATGCGGGATAGTTAGTTGCACCTGTCGCAGTTTCGCACAACTCCCACTTATATTTTTCTGGAGAAATGCGAGCGACTTTGGAGATAAGCATACAAATGGAGGTAAATTGGAATAATTAGTTGAGTATGCAGATGGTTTTCAGTAAAATACAGTTTGAGTATAGCACAAACCTTAAACCTAGTCAGCTCCTCAACTACGGAGTCTAGGGTGTATTGCACTGCCCCAAGTTGGATACGATTTTTATCTAAGTCAACGAAAAGCATTTTTAACGTATTTTGTTTTGTATTGCAGTTGTGAGCTCTGCTGATACTATGAAAAGCTGATTATACCTCCATAGTAGTATTGATCCACTGTTTTAAGCCATCCAACATCATCATGACTGAAAAATTTAATTTCTGGAATGGCTTTATTTGTATAGGTACTCTAATGCCTTTTCAGGGTAATATTTTTTTCAATGCGGAATATGAGCTTATAAAAGCGATTCATTACAGAGTAGAACAGATTACCTGTGAGGAACGAGATGGACGTTAATAAGCCCAGGTTTGGTTTTTGGACAGCTCTTTGAAAGTGAAATACGAGACACGAATAAAAACATTATATAGCTATCGTTATTGTGCCAAATAGTACGATTTTTCGAATTTTACGTATCTAATATGGCCATTCACATGGACGAATAGAAAATATATTTATGGAAAAGTTTCAACATAGGAAGCCTGTCAATTAGAGGTTTCTTCTTACCGTGTACCCGCATGTAGCTTCCACAAACACACAAACACAACTTGCAGAAATAAAGCAAAGCAATAAAAACGCTAATCTAGTTTTTTCAGACATCGTGTTTCTGAAGAATGACAATTTAAAATTCCAGGTTACTTGCACTGACGAATCACCATGCAACATTAACCACTTGCTTAACTGCCAATATGCACAATATTTAACTAAAATTAACACTTTTTACGCATTTGAGTCTACTGCAGACAGCAAGAGCAACCTTTTGTTGGTAAGAAACTCCGTCATGAAACTGACGAAGTAACGCGTTTTTAGTACTTCTATCTACACAAATATCAAGCTATCATGCTAATCATGAAATGAATCAATCTTTGAAACGGACAATCGTAATAAGCTTGCATTTGATGTGGTTGCTTTGCTTGGATTAGAAAATGAAAGAATAAGTCAATGTGCTGTTATACCAGTTATTAATCTACTCTTTGACTCTTAAAACGTAAAATACTATACGCAGTGGAGATTGGTAGGATGTGCCGACCGCAGCAGTATCAATATAACCACCGTGTTTTGTTCTGAGTAGATTAATTTGGATCACGCCCATTACCCTGTAATCAAAGTTTGGTTATAGCCGAATGTATGCGTCTATATCGGTATACATAGATAAGTACCTATCTACGTTACTTCACCAGGGTTAACCAGCATTATCGTAATTAATATCACTAATCGTCAACAAGCCACAAACACAGGGAGTCCAGCATGTGTCCTACCAGAAGAACTTTTCATTTCAAGCGTAACTCGCAATATAATCAATTGGTCTTTTGTGTGATGATAGCGAGGTCATATCTTGGCCCCTTTAAACAAACAAGAAATCACGAGATGCCTATACTTTCGTGAGTTTAACAGAACGAAATATCGAAAGTATCTGTATTCCTGAAGAAACTGTTTACATTTGCAGACACAGAATTACGCAAATATAAAGTAGGGACGATGTCTACTAGGGACTACGCTGTCAATATTGTCACTCCACACTATACGTTATCACTAAGAGTTACAAGTGTCGGAAGAAACTAAATTACATTCTGAAAGACGAATTATATTATAAGTTGACTTGTAGATTCACATTGACTAAAATTTGTGCCCAGTAATAGGGATTGGGTAGAGGCAGTAATTATCTCCAATCACTATAAGGTTAACAACGTGCTTCACTTATTCAAAGCTGCCTTCACAAACTGAGCCCAAAGTTCAAATAATATACTTCATACGCGTCATTGCCTCTCAGTTAGGCGAGAGAGAACCAAATATTTTTCATGAGTTCCTTTAACAAATTAACTATGACAATGGCAATACTGTACTGTCGTGTTTTTTCCGAGACACGTTTGTAATAATATGTACCATGACGACGGTAGAAACAAATGGCGACTTCCCAGTGGTATACGAGCTTGATTTCACAAAAACTGTTGTAGTCACATGTACAATTTTATTATGTGAGAAAGTGAATAAATAATACACATTTCCGCTAATTCGTAATCAGAAAATTGTAAACATACCTGTATTATAAGGTGACACTTGTATATATGTGTATACCTATATGTACTATGTACTATGCAATGGATAAGCTATCAGAGTCACAGCAATTCAGCATATCAGTCATAATCCTCATTGTTGCAAATAAAATTACCTTTAAATCCCACGAGCACATTAAATATTGAATGCATATTAAAGTTTTCCTTTCAAGCGGACAGAAAATGTTTCACTGCCGGTGTTACATAACCACGTGAAAAATTGGTTGGCGTGTTCAATGTTATTATTGTTATTATAAGCGTGCTTTGTACAATATCCTTGTGCATTGTGCATACAATGATAGGTTCTAAAAATCAAATTTGATTAAACTCCCACTTCTTGTATACAAGTCTTATTAAAATAGTAACGAAGCTGCATGTTATTTGTCAATCTGCACATGCGTCAGCTTTTTACTTTTGATTTCGTTATCATTACATGTTACAGTTTTATTTCAGAGAAAAAACAATAGAACGTCAATATAATTACTCGTAAGTGCATATATGCAACTGGTAATTGTGGGAAATTTTCAAAGAGAAATTAAATTTTCAGTCGGCTATAACTAAGAAATTTAACGCGTATTTTGTTTATGCACAGCATTGTTAAATTTTATCTATAATTTTAATGAAATAAATGAATGCTTCGATGTGGAAGATAACGTTGCACTCCCATAAAGGATAGTATGCACTTGACAATAAAGCGGAAACTGTATTAAAATATGATGTTACATGTGTAGGTACTTGAGAGATTACTATTGTTTTACTATTGCAGAGAAGATGTAATATACATATAACACTTTAAGTCAAGCACTTTGTATAAAATATGTTAATGCGATGTATACTTCCATCCTTTTAATATTAATGTCCACCAATGTGGAATATGATTATTATATTGCATAAAATCCTTGTTCAGAAAATCCTTTACAATATTTCCGAGTTGTCTCTACCGCAGTTGTTAATTCAACGATAAAGTTGCTGCAGCTGCAGAGCGAAAGGCACTACTGTCAGTGAAGTTAACATAAAACAGGAATAAGCTGCATGCAGTTGAGGATAAAATATAACCAATTTAATGGATCGTCTACAAGGCGTTTGTCTGTCTGTTACGAGATACATTTTTTGTTTCATTGTTCGCACCCATTCGCAAGCATCTTTTTGTCATGTGGATACGGCACATAATATTAAGATGATACAAAGTATACTTCGTGTACGTGCAGCACTTGTTTCAGAAGTGAATGGCCTGTAGTTTTAGTGTCGTGCGTGCTCTATTTATGAAATCGTTTATTCGTGTCATCATTTTGCTACCATATTTTCTAGAAGTGTTTTTTTAAAACACCAATCCAATTACTACATTATTTCAATATGTATATAAAAGATTTATTGTATCTTTTACGGATTTATGGCAAACATAAATAAAACTTCGTCATGTCGCGTTGTGGAGTCAAAGATACCGTTTCGTTGTTATGTGTAATAATAACAATATATGCAACTGTGTGCTCAGTGCTCACAATGGATATTTCCGACAGTACCAGACTGTTACATGGTAATTTATGTAATAATGCTTTGTTGCTACTACACGCCAAAAATCTTGTGTTGTTCGTTTGCTAGCACGTCTTCATTATTTCAAAACTCACATTTTAAAGCGTGGCAATTCAGCAGCTATTTATTTCGAAATAACGGATTTCATATAAAAGCTAATGATAGAAATTCGATTTGCCATCCGTCAAAGTTACTCTAGAAAAATACTTGCATCGAACATATAAATTTAACGTTAAAACCACATGGTGACCGTTATTTGCATTGTTACTTAAAGACGACGAGTGTCCACAATGATTTTTACAGGAACGATACAGCCTCCTAACATCGATACACTACAAAATGTTCACTAAAGAAATATATATATTTATGTATTTATGGGCATAGTACAATGTAGATATTGTTTACAAAGAGGATGACAACATGTTATTTTTTGTCTGCGACGAATCCCAATTGGTCTAGGTACCTAATAGGCAGACGTAGTCACTGTATAACAATTTAAATCGGAAGTTTGACATGTGTATAAAACCTGTAAACTACCATTCTTTGTTCTTAGAAAATATTACCCAAGAAAGACACAAGACAAAATTGTTTGTATGAAACGATAATTTTTGTGCTTTTATTTGGATTCAGTCTTTTTATAACAGTATGAACAAACATTTTATTTAAATATTATTTGAAATACAAACTAACAAGAAATGACTACACGATTGATAATTGCAATAGAAAAACCGATTTTTCAATAAAATAGTGTTCTTTATAGAATTGTTATGAATACAAATATTTTTGATTCCTTATGTCTGTCTGTCTATGTAATATCCCTTTAATGTTATCTGAACCAGGCTCAGACTAAGGATCTCATGCTACTAGATAAATATTATAACCCTATATATCTACTTGGCAATTTTAAATAAAACTGTATGTACTTACAGGTCCTGCCATTCGTGTGTGTCGTCTTGTATGTAATGGTGCAACGAAAGATTCGCATGTCGATAAAATCAATTCCGTGGATACCTGCAGGCGCAAGGACACGTACAGTTTGGAAAAGTTTGTTGATTTCTATTAGGGAGTCATGAACATAACGCAGAAATGAGAAACGAAATAATTTGTGGATTGTTTTGTTTTTACCTTAGAGTAAATAGAGCCGAAACGAGTGTGATTGTGTTTTTCACCGATCCTGTACCAGTGTAACCATACGAATTCAGAATCAGTACATTTTTCTTCAGAAAACTGATCAAACGATGCAAGAATTATTTCTAAAAAAGCTGAATTAGCACTGAAACGCTGCTGAAAGTCCNGGAGAGTTGAAATAAACAATCACACGAGTCCCCATTATAAGGATGCCAAGTTTCCTATCTAGTATTTTTGTTTATCTAAGGTTTTAACTATATTAAATATGAAAATTTATTGATGCCGTCGACATGTGAATGCTTGGCATCTTTCATTGCACCATTACATACAGACGACCCAAGTGAATGGAAGGACCTGTATGTATAATATTGAAACAAAAATTGATAATGCTTATTATAAAATTGACCTTCTCATAAATTAATATTTACTTTTTGTTATTATAGATATTTTATATTTCCATATACTTTTAAGTGCTTCATGATTCACTTTGTGTTATACATTACCAGTAAACTCTGGTCTTAGTACAGTTTTAAAAAGAGAGGTGATATTTTAAACAGATCATAAGATGTGATGCCAATCAATAATGGCATTGGGGATAAGTGACTACTGAAATTATTGTTGTGCGCAGAGAGCTCTGATTATCGTATTCACTAGAGAGAAAGTTCACCATTAGTATTTTTGGTTTCCAATATTCCCCAATTAAATGCATATTATTACAAGCAGTTGCTATCTCAAGTGCTAACAAAGAGTCCGGATTGCACATAAAGATAACAGCAACCCTTGTATTTGGGCCCAGATTTTTTAAAAACTAACGTTGAGATTCTTTCTTCCTATACACCCACTTTTCTGGTTGTGCCCTATTATATTTCAACAGAGGAACAAGTAATTTTTGTTTGGAATTACGTATGAGCTTTTTAACGTTGTGCTTTTGATTGACTATTGACTATGTTTAATTTACATAATTCTATAATATGGACATGAAGTAAGTCTATATTTTTTCCACCAAAAAAATAAAATCCTTCGTTTCTATATCATCTCTCTCATTAAAAGTTTATTCACTATTGTTTCTTTGAATCCCATGATCAATGAAAATGATTTGTGTCCATTCGCAACAAACATGTCCCAGGGGTACCCTGAAGTGTAAGAATCGTTACATTATTACATATTTATGTACTTGAAACAAAATAATTAAGCAATGTTCTAGATGCTTTCCTAATATTACCATATAATGAATGTAAAATGCAACCAAATATCGTTGTAAGTGTAAACCATTGATATAAATCAACGGTTCATCAGCCACGAAACGGACGATTTTATTGTGTGGTCTTCACATTCTGTTATATTGCGGGAGTAGTCGATACCTCTAGATCGATCATAATACATCATACTAACTTTAGCGGAATTGGGAGAAATACAATAGTTTGGTCCAGTTGCATCATTACTAGAGATATCATGAACACGTTCTTCTTCAATACTACGTGTTCCTAGACCACTGGGATAAGTTTCATACAGAGACGTTACATAGTTTGCATCCGCAGCAAGTTCATCTCCAGAGTGCCGTGACCAAGCCTGCTGTTTACTTCTCCCAAATTGAGGCGCTAAACTGTGTCCTTGTCGTACCAATCCGCTTTTGATTCTGTTAGGTGCACTTGTGACATCTGGTATTACACCATCATTGAAACTCTCAAACATTCTAAATCTTCCCCCCGAACGGTAGCTGTCACTCATAAGAGTGTTAGGTACTGACGTGGGCGCAGCAGGAATGGTATGTTTACTTATGTTGCCTCCTTGGTGCCTTCCACTGAAAGGAGAATGAGCGTAAGTGCCTGTCGCAATGGGAGTTATGGCATGATCTCGAATCCGCGAGCTAATAGGACGCTGAACTCTAACGCTGGTTCGAAACGACACAATTTCAGTTGGAGTACAGCAGTCGTTTTCATCTTCCTCGTCAGATTCGTGTATTTTACTTTGGTAAACGTTGGTGTTACTTAGACTCGGAAGACTAAATAGCGGACTGAGCTTGTCTGTTCCAACTGGAGTTTCAGAACGACCAGGAAAAGCTCCACTGTTTTTTCCTTTCAAGGGATTGTCACTTTCGTGGTATGCAGTGGATGAGACATAGCTAGTTGCTTCAGGTTCGATAACGAATTTTGACTGACTTTTTGAATATGGGTTTAGGGTTCCGTCTGATGCGAGTCTTACATAATATTTGCCAACTTTGTCATCATTTTCGATTACATGAACTTGACCTTCGGGGGAGTTCTGCAAAACCTGCAGCGAAGGTGACAAGGCCGTACTTTGTTTGTAGTCTAATAGAGGTCGATCTCCTTCAGGTACGAATGAATTTTGGCACTCGGACAACCATGCACTGACATATTCCGTAGATTTTTCAATGTTGGGTCGTGGAGTAGCACAGTTCAATGCACGGAAATTTGTTTGCAACAGACTCATACTTTGGTCGAAGCATTTCTTCCCGTCATTGTTACTTCTTCGGGATGGAGAATGGACTACAGAGCTAAACGCAGCATCAGCATCGTCCTGCTCTTCTTCCAGAGTTTGACTGTCTATTGGTGATAAATCATCACAATTTCTGGAACTGAAAGAAGAGATAATGAGACAAGCTATGTAGGTGAATACTAACTATAAAGGCATATCCTCTGACGAAAGTCAGACTTTCTATTTTATGTACTTTACATACGACAGTGGAAACCGAACATAGTGAACGATGTTACATAAATTAATTATTGCTTGAATTACATGTTACAACAGTTGTACTGTTCCCATTTTTCACTATTTAACATTTTGCAATGTAGATAAATGCATGTGCTACGTTAATCCGTACCCAAATGTAGGAAAACATCTCTTGCGTCAACTCAAATATAACCTACTGATATAACATGTTTATTAACGTGTATATACAAGTAAAACTACAGAAGGGCTCATGTCAGACACAAACTGCAGTAAAATTGGAAGGTGACATGTATAAGACCTTGCACCAATATCTTTGGATCGCTTTCTCATCATTATATGTGCAAATATGTGCAAAGATAATATTTAACATACATTGTGTCATAGGTGCTGCTGGGTGTTTCGATTTCCAGCAAACACTGAACACTGACATTGCCGTTCAGGGTTTTACGTTTCAACATCATCATCGTATTGAATGTAAGTGAACTTGCCAAATGTGTGCACAGTGAGCATAAATATTTGGTGAAATTACCTTGAAAAACGATGAAGATCAGGATTTGGAAAAGCCTTTCTCCATTGCAAGCACTCCTCGTAAACACCATCAGACATTTTCTCTGGCCGGGTACCGCCTCCACAAACAGTTTCAATGCCTTCCCACAGTTTAGTTAGCTGTGTTGTAAATTCAGATTCCATGGCCTAAATAAATTAAGCAATAACAGTTATCCAAAATATACACTATAAACCTGTAAAATTTATTGAAGAGGTATGTTGTATGGATCTATGAACAGTCATTACACATACATCTTCAGCCCATGAAATTGAACTTCCTGCCGAGCTCAGCCCAGAAAAATATCTTCTAATAAGTTCATCTTCCTCACTATCAATATTAGCACTGTCCACGGATGACAGGCCGGTGCCAGGTGGCGTAAGTACCCGTATCCATTCGTGGTCTTCTTTAGTGACTCTTACGAAACTTTTGTTTGTCCCAATGAATTCCGCCCCTTTGGCACTTTGTACTTTTTTAACCTTTCTCCTCTTTGTCAACCTCTTTGCATTAATGGATTTTGTGGCAGGACTACTAGTCTCTATTTCCAAGCCCCCATCTTGGTCCCCAGTTTCATAATAATTTTCAGTAGGAGACTTCTCCTCAGTGTTCGCATTCTGATGTCGCTGTATGGAACATTGGAAGACATTTTGACTTTTACGGTCTGGTTCAACAAAATGCCAAAAACTGGGTAATTCAGAGGAATTTCCAGAATGCTTAGTCCGAAGCTTTTCATTTTCCCCCACTGTAATAGTGCCATCCTGATTTTCAAGCAAACTGATTATGTCAAAGCTATTTTTACGTGGAACTTCCGGAGATGATTTTTCCAGTGACATTGGATCATCATTAGATTGACTGTTTAGAGAAAGGGTGTCCTTTTTTGGATAAAATGACGTTGACTCTTGAGGTGAACTTTTTGTAGAACCAGCCGACGATATCCTTGGATGTAGTATTTCGCTAGAACTTGATCTTCTTCCCACTCTCTTTCCTCCCATGGTTCTACGTTTTTAGATTTAAGTAAGGGATTCACAAAGCACAATTTACTCTATTGAAGGTTCACGTTTATATTGGTAAATATGATAACACGTTAGGGTGAAAAAAATACAAAGGGTTTGCCGGAATTCACTTTTATAAAATAGACTACGACTACACACTTGTGTGGAAGACTTAGACAATAATGAAAAAACAAAACCAAATTGTTGACTGATTCCTCGGAACTCGGCGTCAAGTTGATTTTTTATTGGAAATCAGACAATTTTCACTTAGATGATGTAAACCAATAGCTTTACAAAAGGTCGTTTGTATAAACTCCAGTAGCGACGGGATAACCATACTAACAGAAACTAAGCGGTTCGATTTTAACAGAAAGGGTAGACGTAAAAATGCAAGAATTTTATTTGGAATTTTCTTGGAATGTGAAGATACTGGAAACTACTGGGCAATATAACGGACTGTTCGTCCTACCGATTCCTTTTGATTTTCATAACATTTCACCTACGTGTGTCACCGTTGTATGCACTATCATTCCCAAGGTCTATAATAATCATAGATAAATTTGACATACAACTCAATAATTTCATAATGGTAAAAGGCTAGAATCATATTTTGTTTTCCGTAATACAGCAACGAGCTGAAATATCAGAGAGACCATTTGTTTGCCACGTTTGCCCTTGGTTGCCATGACACAATAACAATCACAATACGAATCGGCGAAAGCTGTTTGTATTGCTAGAATGCTCAAACCGAATTACCAATTCAGTAGTTGAGAACCTGACGAAATACAAAATATGGAGATTGTGTAGCAGCTTGTGGTAAAATGACTGCATGGACGGATGCTTACTTACAACCAGACAACAGCTCGCCGCTGGGGATGTAAAACGGCAATAACTGCCATACACAGAAAAAAACACATAATACGACTGCATGCAAATACTTTTCTTCTCACAGAAGTAGTAATGCCGTCTGACGGAGAAAAATTCAAATTAAACAGTCCAGCAGTTTCATGTAGCGGCGTAGCGCCCACTTCCAGGGCAACTTTCTACTTTCTCGGAAAGTCTACGCCATAAAAAGTAGAAATCATCGTGTTGTCCTATGTGTATCCTGGCCTGGAACCATAGCAGCAGGCTCTGCTTTTCCCCCTGCTGCTCTGACTGGAGCTTCTCTCTGCCTGCTTGCTTGCTTGGTACTTGTTTGTTGTCTCTGTTCTCTCTCCCAGTCCTCGGTCCTCACCATACCATACCCAACTTTTACTGCTTTTTCATTGTCATCCAGAGAATGGTGATCACGACGACTACTATCACTAGTCGTAAAGTATGCTCCTATATAAAATACATACACGGCTAAGCCTATATAATATATATGTCAAGAAATAACTGCCAAAGTGTCTATATTGAACTCGTGAATAGGACTACACCGTTATGGAGAAATGTTAGCTTTCACATATACAGCCTTGGATAGCATGATATTGTGGTTAAGTAGAAATGACGCCTTTGCATGTTTTACGGATATCGGGAGCCAAAGAGTACATATTTTCTACACGTAGCCCAGTTTCTCTACTTTCAATGTAGGTGTGTAGTAAAGGGGAACGAGAACAATAGGGAAGAGGGTTAAAACAAAAAATTCCTAGTTACACAGTATCAATCTGAACAATATACTCAACGTTCAACATTACGTGTCCATCACGTAAAAAAAGAAAAACCATTCTAATGTTGCGAAAATAGATGTGTATATATATTACCTATATTGTTTTGCTTGTATGTGGTGAGTGAAAGTTGTAGTGACGATAATGTACATAGTACTGGTCAGGCAAGAAAATACTTTTATTAGCCAGATGCACTTGGTTCGGTAATCATTTTACGCCTTCTTAAACAGCCATATTCCCTAGAAAGTTTTAGTTCAAAAGTAAAAGTTTCCAAAATCAAGAAAGGTTGCAGAAGTAGAATTACTTCTTGTCACAGAAATTATAAAACTGGTTTAGAATCAACTGTCGTATCAAAGGTTCCACAATTACTTTTGTGAGTCCCAATATTATATTTCGAATTGACATATTTTTTAAAAAATTGCCACTGTACAGTTATTGCAGTTCACGCTAATTGCCGTTACTATTGCCGCTGCGCAAGGCTAAAAGCTTTCTTTTAGTCTAGTAATTCTCTGCATTGGAATCAACGTTTTATTAAGTTTTATATAAAGCGAAAATTATTTACTTTGTAACTTACATACTTTATAACATTCAATGTATATACGCTACTACACTGTAGTAACCAGAGTGTGAGCTTGTAGTAGAAAACGTAAAGAGCAAGGCCAATTGTGTTTTATAAGATCATTGTTGTAGAGGAAACATCATTTTCTTTTAGACATTTCATTGTATTTTTAGATGAGACTTCAGTTTAACCAAAGCGTGCAAAACTTAGTCACAATAACATAACATGCATGTAAACCGAAAGTAGTTGTTGAGTTGTTGGTGTCATTTGCTACGAACATCCCTTCCATTCCCACTCCCAATTGCCTTACTCACACGGCTACGTTATATACAACTTACAACCTATATATGCATTATATGAATTTAACATTTTTGGATGAGACGACATTGGCAACACACCTCTTTTTGTATGGGTCAATGCGTTTCTTCTTGCGGATCTAAAAGAACACTTGACTCAGTGCCTACAACACCGGATACCGAAAATTATCCTGGCCTCGTACCGTCTGCGAAGATTATTCATCGTAAAAATAGCAGCAGTAACTTCACAGCAATCGGAGATCAAGAAGTTTTGGCATTTCAGCAAAGACCGAAAAGTTCTACCACTAAATTTGTTACTGCATTTTCCCAGAGAAGGGTAAGTTGTTATCACTTGCTTGTCTTCTTAATTATAAGGACAGGTGCAGTTATAATTGCATTCATCACCGTATAATCACAGCACTGATATAAATCTGTTTTTAGCATAATGCCATACGTATTTTAGATGTAATATATGTGTAACGTACGAAACATTCTATCGCTCGACAGTACTTGTACCAAAGAACAATGTGCAACCGATGTAAAAAGTATTTTGAGTTTGAATGTTTTATCACGAATTTGAAAATTTATTATGTAAGTAAGCCGCGCTCAGGAAATCTAGGGTTGGATTTGATTGATTGAGAATTTAATCACATACGTAGCGATACGTGTCAAATAAGTAAGTGTGTGCAACGACGAAGCTATGAGAAGAGTGTATTAAATCATAAATGGCAATTCAAGCGGCATCATCTTCTATTGGATTTACACTCCTAAAATCAGCCCGAGGTCAGTATATTCCTACATAAGTTCAACTCGAAGCTCAATCAAAGCTCAATCAAGTGATAACGTTTTTGAGAATCTGTTAGACTTTTAGCTTTGTTTGCATGCCTAGGTGCAAAATCACGAGTATAGGTTCATACGAAATGCCTAGGTATGTCGATTGAAAGTGAAAGAAAGTCAAAATGTCAAAAGCTGAAGCGCAGAAGTGAAAATGTGGGAACGTAGCCAGTCTAGTCTACATATAAAACAGGGACGCGGTTAATTATACCCCTCATACTGATTTGAGCAAAAACAAATTGTTCCTACCTATCTTTTCTATTCAATGCTAACTCCTCCACGTTCAAGTATTTGTTTTTTCCTGATAGATCGGCAGAATCAGAACAATTTAACATCTTTGTATTTACAGTTAATCCTCAATTTAATTTTGTGTAATACAAAACTGAAATCTATGCTGGGCGAGGTATTCACTGTCTGTACATTTTCTATAGGATCTCTGTATGAGTGCAAAGTTTAGTTTTTTTTGTTTTAGTACTTTTTCACGAATTAGTGCTGCGGTAGTTAGTTTAAAACTTCGAAGTACTAGCTGTTGCCATTTGATATCGAAAATCTAACGATACAAAAACCACAGCCGTCATATCACAGAAATGTTTGCATTGGGAAAAATTTGCCTACTTTACTGTAAAAAGACGACTACCTACTTTTCCTTACCATCACATACACACCACAAATGTTTAAATGAATCAGAATGGAACGATTATCATAGTATATCCAGTAGTGTCCACCTGTATGTTATTGGCAGTTATGGGGACCAAGATTACCTAAGATTAACATAGTAAAATGTGATGTGAACATTGTGAAGAAAAGTTTAAATACATCAATTTTAAATGGAACAATCAGTTCACTTTGATCATAAAATTGCTTTAATCAGAGCAGCGGATAATGTGGTTTAAAGCAAACTGTATTAATCTGGCCACGCGATTGGGTTCGTCTTTATCGACTTTCAGGCGGTGTCTTCCATCTTCAGTGTTCGCAGTAATGCACTTAAGTAATCAAATATTTACTACATACCGCGTGCTTCCATTTGTATCACAAATCGTGGATGAAGAAACCCCAGTATTGTTTGTACTCAACTATCTATATCTTAGTCATAAAGTCATAGTCATAAGTCGTAAAAGTGGGAATCTAAAAGTGGGCGTGATTTGTAAGTGGGAAGATGAAAGAGTTTATTGTAAATGCATTATGCTTGTAAAGTACACAAAGATATTTGACAACTCGTGTCTTTGTTTATTGTCTAGTCTAGAGAAATTGTATCAAAATAATCTTTCTCCAAAATTAGACGGAAAAGTTGAAACCTACTAAAATCCTATTGGAAACTACAGTTAGCGATGATGTTACATTTGCTAAACGAAGCAACTAATTTAACACTGGTTCCGTCCGCTGACGATAGCCGTGGTCGAGAAAACAAGCTTCTGATAACTTTCTTTATTTATTCGATAAAGTTCAAAGCACCTGATTTTCCTAAATGAGACATATATTGTTACGTAAAGATAGTGATATTGAACACCATCAAAATATGGAACTTTTAAAGTTAATTACAGTTGAAGGTAAATGTGAAAAGATATTTCGTTACATTTTCTACGAGCATAAATTTTCTTGCCGTCAAAAACAATCACACCTTATAATTTTAAATAATTTAACACAGTGGTAACGCACACCCAGCAGTACATAATTGATTGATATGGTAGGGTAGATAAAATTGATTTGTAATTGTAAATCCTATCAGAACATCGCTCACGCAGGCTCAACACTTCATTGATAGTAGGTGCCAAGAAAATGAGCAAAAATTTCATTCATAATTTTCATTTAAAAAAAAAGAAATTCCAACTCCATTCATTTCATTTCAAGAAAAAACAGAAAACACATACAAATTACTGCACATCAGGTACAGGTACAATTAAGATATATGTGCTAGGATATAAAGAATCAAACGAGATGTACACGCATGTAATATAATGCTTCGGTACCTAGGTAATCGTATTCTACTAGCCAAGGTCGTATACTAGTCGTATGTCTAGTTATACTACACCTGAAGCACGTTTCGTCTGGTTTACGTAGTGAGGCAAACTATGACAAAAACAAGATTCGTTATAAAATTATCCATCATTGACGTACGTATGTCAGATGGTGCGGGTACGACACTATCGATGAGTAATACTGAAACCATGCATCATAGTGCATTTTATAGGTAAATTGCTTGTGAAAACTTTTACTGGTTTTTGTTTCTAGTTAGTTGTTACATCTTAAAATTGTTGTATGCTCAAGTTCTCTTAAAGCTAGTCTTCATTTTGACATTATTTTGCAAAATATAGTAAGTCTATGCTATAAATTGCAAATCACATTCAACATTTTATACCCATTATCGCCAAGTTTATATTTAGAGAAATCGCAAAATGAGGGAGTTTTGTTTTATGTTCATGTATGTACTTTACTATGTTGCACTTATGTACGTGGTTGGTAGTTTCATTTTTGTTATTAAGCAAAGTGAACATCATGATGGTGGTGGTATCACTTTCTTGATTATCGGCATTTTTATCTGTTTCATGTTCATCACGACTCTGATGTTTGAAACAACAAAAAAGTTAATTATGATTTGCAGTAAGTACGTTGAATACCATGATGGTTCTGAAGTACTCAGTCACAAAAGCTCTGTAGACGAGTCGTATATATGCGGTACTTGTTCACCCTGCGAAGAGTACAAACCAGGAGAATTATCGTTTATCACTTCATCGCCATTCGCCAAAAAGGAAGAAGCAATATTACGCTGCCCTTTGAATGTGAAACTCTGTCTGCATTGCACCATCACCATAATATACATATTGTGCAGGGTATATATAGGTTGTATTGGCAATATTCGCAATCATGTTATTCTATTCATTCTTGGGATCTCTGTTTTAAATTCATAGTGTAGCCTATTATTATAAAAATGTATAGCACCCCCCAAACATTTTATTCTTCCGCCCGCCCCTAAAAGTGATAGGAAGCAAACGGTAAACGCCGATGTTTAGTAGTAACTACGTGAGAAGAGGATACTTTTATAATAAAAATGATAACTTTATAATGTTATGTAGGCAAATGAGCATAAACCACTACAGTAAAGGGCTCTTCATATTGTTGTACTAAAGTATCAATGCATGTGCTACATTTTTTTAAACAATTCATAAGCAAATGGTAATAATATTAGTCTTTGCTTGAATGAAACATGAAATGTGTCGTAAATATGAATATGACTGACATACGAATGAACAATGATTGTATGTAGTGTGTGTGTATCTAGATATCATATATCTCCTCAAGACTTGAGATGTGATGTATGCAATGTGAATGTCTGTCTGCGGTTCAAACATGGAGTATTTATATAGCGATGAACTACACAAAATTGTGATACGAATGAATGAGCTCAGTGGCCCCATTGTAAACGATGTAATAAAACCGTCGCTGAAAAATATCGTCATTGGTTTCATATACCATATGGATTAAACTGATTAAAATGCCTACTCCCGTTCTCTCGTTAGGGAACTGAAATAATCCATGAATCACCACATATCACCGTGTTGCAGAATTGTTAAAATCAAAACGTTTCCATACACATAACTTTATAATTTTATTATAATGCAGATAAGATATAAACACGATTGTAAACTTTCCGTTCACGGTGTGATAGTGACATAATCATTTCTATAGATTACCCATGAATGAGTGTATATACACATGACCAGATTCAGATATAATTTAAATCCATTATACTTACACTACGTTTAATCCTGTCTTCTATTAGTATAATAATATTCTTTTAGCAATTCTATTTTAAAAGTTACTTGTTAGTGTGAAATCACACTTTCCCTGTCGGTCACCTGCAATAGTATAAGCATATACTATTAGTGGGTTACTATTACATTTTCTATTGTCTCGAGGTATGACGACAAGTGTGTGTAGTACGTATGCAAACGATACAGATAGACAGACAAGCTTGCTAAATTCAGTAGGCGTACATATAATAGTTATTATTATTTTACAAAAAAATGTTTCTTGGCTGGCATCGTGAAACAAACAAACATAAACATCAAAGCGTTGCAACTCCTACAATACCAACAACAGTTCACACTTTACACACTTCATCAGATTGCACTATACGCAGCGGATCCACGATTCACACGATAGTCAGTCACTCACATGCAATATAACTTTTTATAAGCTTTCATGTACATATATGTATGTATACATATAATACAAATACTACGGTGGAAACAGAAAGTAAAAGGAAAGGTTGAGCAGCAGATGATTGCTGTTTACTTTGGTGGGTAATCGCCACCTTATCCTAATCAGTGTAATAGACGCAAGTTTTATTCAGACTAATCACTTAGTTTACATCCAGATTACTGAAGACAAAAACGTAGGTGTAAGGTAACAAGATAAACAGGACTGTGATTGTCCTGACTTCAGGACTCAGGACTGACTGATTTCATCGTGAAACATGTGTGGGTGAGTTACATTTGCGTGAATAATTTATTTTTCTGGAGTTTTCTAGTTGACTTCGGTAGCAATCACTTTACGCGTCAAAAGTTGTACTTGTAGTACAACTATTATTTATTCATTTCCAGTTTCAATTATTGATAGATTAGGTGCTCACGCTCGTCTATTTAGTCCACTTTGTCGTCCATAAATTGAGCCATAGGCGTTCGTTCATTTCATCAAGTCATAAGTCGAGCGTTGAGCTTTCTGAAATGTATCATCATGTATTCCTGCAATCGTAGTTTTCCGACCTGGCTGGAAACAGCAAAATAAGGGAAATCTAGAAAACGAAACCCTCGTTTACGTTAGATGGACACGTGAGACGAGAAAATTCTATTGGAAAAGTAAACGTACTGAATAAAAAAATAACCTAGATATTAACGCCCACTGTAACCATTTTTGTAACTACTGTAGTGAAATTTTCCTAACAAGCCGTTTGTGCGATATGGATGATATCTATACTTCCAAGAAGAAGGACGTGGAACATTTTCATAATGTAACAATTAATAATAATAATTTTAAACTTAATTATCGTAAGACGTCGTAACAAGGTGCACTCAGGTGACATTTACTGCAATCTAGCTGAAGAAGTAATGTGAGCTGTAAATAAACAAAGTTTTTATTTGCTACATTCAACATTGTACCGAATCGGCAGTTTACGGTAGTTTTGCTCTTGCACCTGGCGTGGCTTCCGACGAATATGAAGTCAGAAAGAAAGACAGTCAAGTCAAGACAAACTCGTGCGGCATACATACTGTTATGATGATGCACAAAATGCATGTAACCATCATAAAAAGATGTCCATCCGCTCTAACCATGTCATCATCGTGTGTGTTGACGTTAGGTGTGGTAATAGTTCAGAACGGAGTATTTTTTTAAGTATTTTAGTGTAATCATTAAAAGTCATTAGTGTGAGAGAGACATCGCCATCCATGAGATCGGTTCTGCGGTTCTGCTGACGATCCATGAAAAACTGCTTCCTGTTTTTCTGTCTTATGTTTATTACGCGAAAAGGCATAATTGAAAGAAAGAGGTTTTAGTTGAACTTTTACGGGAAGGTTGGCACATCTCCCGGTCTCGGGTGCGTCTTAAACAGGAGCTCTTTTCAAAGTTGACTTTATATTCCTATGGAAACAATTTTTTTATGTATGTTGCCGTCCAATTTTGAATGATTATAATGATTTCATTTCGGTCATGTTCCTGTTCGTCATGGAAAGTCAGAAATGTTTCATCAACACTGTTATATAGTTTAATTAATGAAGACCCACATGATTGTTGTGATATGTGACACAGAGAGCAGAATAAGAAAAACAAAGTTGTATTTATGTACATAGAAACATTGCGCTGTTTCCATGATTTCTCATCATTTTACAAGTGCGCCTCATGATTAAATGGATAATATCCGCAAATTTTACTTCACTGTGTTTGTAACGCTGAATACGTAAACCTATTTCTAAGCATTACTTCGATGCTGCTTGAAAACTGCGTCATTTGAAAAGACGTTACAAACTAAACAAAAGTGCATACGCAAATGGGGTTTGGAAATACATAGAAATTTACTACCTCATCCACCTTGGAAGGAGTTAACAGTAATTTAGTAATTACAAATTACTTGGGTACGTACATATAATATAATATTGCTGCAGGCACAAACATTGAAACAAAAATGAATCATTGTGCGACGTTTCACGCGCTACATAATTGTGGCTTCATATAGTTTTAGCTGTTTTACTTACCATAAGAATCCTATTAAATTTAGCATGAAGTAATGCTTAGAGGTGGGTTTACCTTATGGTAAATCTTACATACAAGGTTTGTAAGAATGCGTCATAGCAAGTCACAATTTTTTTTAGAATGTAGTTGATATATACTGGGTTCGGTTGGTGGGCTAGGTTGTCTGAGTTGCCTCGGTCTCATTATCACTTTATTGCTGACCATTGAATATACAAACTTTCTTTTAGTTACTTTTTTTAGTTGATAAAAGTAAAGTATTCCAGCGTATTCACACGAATACGGGATTACGACATATATGGCATAATTTTTAGTGTCGTTTTAAGTCGTTTCAACGTTCTCAAATTTAAAACCGTAGAGATGAAATGTTGCACAGGAGATTTTTTTAGAAAGTGGATGAAAATTGCTTTGCATTGCAAACGGAAAGCTGTAAAGCTTTCTCGTCTTCGGTGGAAATTGAAGGTTTCATTAAATAGAATATATACATATATAACAATACACATCCTACGTAAACGCGCATACAGAAAATATAATTCATTAAACCATCAGAACCAAAACATACGCACAATTCAAAACTCTGTTGAGATTTACTATCTATTTTTTCTTATTTTTCTACAGATCGCCGCTCGACGTATAAATCCGGAAGGTGAAAGTCCTGTGCGCATTAACCGGAGTAACGTTGTTACTGTCACACCGGTGTCACCATTCAATATTACAACTCAGACCCCAGAAAAATTCATTTGTCATCATGGGGACATGAAAGACTCAACGGTTAAAAACTATTTCCGGGAGACTATTTCTAGTGCCAAAAAAACGTCCTCCAAATCGGTAACGTTTTCGGAAGAAACTCCACCCGGGACCACGTCTCGTAAAAAATCATTTTTCTCATTCCATAAAAGGGCGAATTCTATTAAGTCACAACCACAAGGAGAAACTGTCCATCACACTGAGGTTACGTCGTCTCCTGCACTTTCCAAATTATTTTCGGGCAAAAAGTCGAAGAGTAGTGGCGCCACTACATTACCTACAGTGGTAAGACCATTAAAGGAAAAACAAGTTTGCAGAGTAACGCTTTCACCAAAGCACGGCAACACTATCGTAAGCATAGAAGAGGCAAAAGAAAATAATATACCATTTGGCGGGTCGGATTCCTATAAATTGAATACAAATGGCGATGAACTGGCAAAAGCTAATTCTCCTAATAGAGCTTCAGCAATTATTGTTCCAGAGATGGGCAATGCCGGTAGTAGCCAAGGGCTTGTTGTTGAGGCGGTGAAAACAATCAAGCCTATTGTGAAATCTAATTCATCAATCTGTAGTAAATCGTCTACTGTAGACGTTAATGAAAACAATACGAAGAAATCATGCAAACCGTTAATAAAGTCAGTGGAATCACCTGTACTAACTCGCAAGTGCAGCAAAAAGAATAACCCCTCCTTGAACAAAAATGAGCCAGGCGATGTTTTCAGAAATATTAGCTCCATAAAGGAAGAAAATCGTTTACTGAGATTAAAATTTTTCCTTCAAGATAGTTCAGAAAATCCTGCACCTTCATCGGAAATTGTAAACAAGGGCGGAAGCTTACCGTTAGACACTGCTGGCAGAATGAGTCGACAAAATATTTTTAATAACAACAGAAGTGCAATACCTTTGCCAAAATCCACAATGGCAAAACATGGAGCAGCCGCCAGTAGCAGCATACCAAAACTGTATTCTGTTCCAAGCACGGAAAATGAAATCGTTCAAAAATCGGAAAATACAGCTTCGAACTCCAGATTAAAGCTAAACCCAAAAATTGAACCGTCTCAACCCTCAAACCTGAATAGCGGAAAGTGGGTGCCTGCGAAAGATTTTTTTGAAAACGCTGCAGACGCTTCACAAGTCTTTCCTACAGCTTCAAAAAGTGCCAGAAGATCATCAGAACCTCCACGGTGGGCACCACCAGGAAGCCTGATTAAAAGCAAAGCTATCCGCGATGTTAAATGCCCAGAGTCCGTCGTGGAGAAAAGAAGTACATTTGGGTACAATCAGCAAAAGAAAGTAGCATGTGCTTCTGGATCTGTCTATGCTTCAAAAATACTAAAACCGGGACTCGCCACGGATAATGCTGTTAGTCCCTTGAAAGTGGCTCCTGTGAAAAGAGGGGTCGCAAAACCAGAGGAAACTAAGCCTTTTTTCTCAATTTTGTACAAACCAACAGAGACACTGAAAACTGTAGGCATTCACCAAAGTGGATTTCAAGTCTCAACTGGTATAGTTAAACAACGCACACAGCAGTATCAGTCAAAATTTTCCGATGGTTCTGTCATTCCTAAGCTACATTCAAGCAATAAAAATTCTTTATTGGACAAGAAACGAGAAGAGATGCCGCAAGAAATAACGAGTCCCAAGAAACCGGGTGTAATAAGAAGTGCTACATATACTATCAGAAAACATGGACTACAACAGGACGTTTCATCGGGAGGGCAAAGAGAACAGGGAAATAAAATGATTGCAAAGGCTAAAACTGATGTTGATCCACGGTATCTAACATGGACTGTCAAGAAACCTGGAAAATTAACAACAACTGTAGAAATTGATACGCAAAACGACACCATCAAACAACAGGCACAAAACGAACATTTATTTAACACAGAAGATCAAATGTTGCCTTCCATGGTCAGCCCAACAGGATATCCATTGCAGCATAATGTGTCAGGAACATCAACCAGCTCGATGTGCACAAATGAAGATGGCATTGGAGACCATGTAGCAATATCAGATTCGGAGTATCTTATCGACGACGAGATATCGGACCAACCAGACCTAACATTGACATTCAAAGGTGAGGAGACATATCTAATATATATATGTTTATCATTCACCTTATTAAAATAAGCAGCACTCACACACAGAATAATAATAGCAAAGTATGTGTAGACTATAGGCGATAATTTTTTTTATATACATACGACGAATTGCGTATTAGTATCATTTAATCATTTATGCAGGGTATAATTGATTTAATGGGATTGTTCACTCTATAATGAGTTTGTCTTGTTGCATTGCCTGATCTGTTCGAATATGACCCTGAGACACAGTAGATTTTTATCGAAATCGGTAAATCTCATGGGGAAGGGAAAGAGGACGGAAAACATTTTTTTTACTTCACTTGCCATTTATTAATGATGGCTGATTCGGAAGCTTTCATAGGTATGACTAAAATGGACATGCCAATGTGCAAGGTTCATATGTCCTCTGGGGAGCTAATAGGCATTTACGCTTTTATAGTACGTTGTACGTAAAATAGGCTGTGATGATGATGTTGAAGGTATTGTACTCATTACTACAATACTACTCATAACCTTGTTGAGGCAAGTAAATAACTAACACTGGGGTAAATAAAAGAAAACGGCGCAACTGAAAGAGTACGACAAATATAGCTCGATAAACAGTTTAACTACCTGAATAAACAACTGTAATCTGTAATCCTTTCAAAATACTACCTTTTCCACTCTTACCTAACTTGACCTTACCTCTTAAGTGCAAGTGTACTTTCGTAAGTGCTTAAGCTTAAACATCAGTCGCCATATATGCTATGTACCATAGGAGTTCCATCTCAAGCAGAAGCACACAAGTTAATAGTACCATTAAATAAAAAGATAATCATCAGTTACAAATAAATGATTTTTTGTTACTATTGCAATTTTTATATGAAAGTCATCGTAACATGTGTCAACATGCTTTCCCCGTGAAGATTCTGTCTAGTTCTTCGTTAAAAAATAATCAGGCTCCAGGTACGGACTCTGAAATTAGATTTCAAAACCAGTTTTTACGAGTCTGAACAAGCAAATGACTAGACGAGACGATATACTGGCACTCGGACAATTCAATTCAATTCGATCATTTTGTGATAAAATTCTTTCAGCCACGCAAGTAAATTGATTCACTTAGCTATAGTAGCGTGAATGGTACATGACAACGAAACGTGGAACTATAGCTAAAATACTAATTTGTGCGTGAATCATCATGCATATAGATATAATCCCCTCACACGTCGCACCATCTGGCCAGGGGGAAATTCTGCAGCACGTATCATTTAAATAGTGAATTTTTTGCATTGACTATGTAGCTACCATATTCTATATTTATTCTATCTACCTTGGTTATGTTCTTAAATTAGTAAAAACAAAACAAAGAAAATGTGTAGTAAAATGTTTTATATTGCCATTGGCCAGACCAAAACGTGTTCAAGAATACATGACAGGAAAAATGCTGCTTATGAACTAAAAATTAAAAAGCCGTATAACACGGCTCCACAATGCATTAAACGTTGTAACCCGCACATAAATAAGGTGGGCGAGCAGTTGGCCTTACATAAACGATCCTAAATTAGGAGGGGATCAACGTTTTGTTGTCATAAATGAATAAGAAAAGAGTAGTCAAGTGGTGCTTAAATCAATGGCAAATCCATAATATATGATAGCTATCTGCGATCTCCAACAGTTGTATACCATACAGAAATGGTCACGTCATACAAAATTTGACCATGAGAATGTTTCCCTTTATCTTCGTCATCGCCACTTCGTCATTTACTTTACCATTTTACATTCATCGTTTTACGATGATGGTGCGTCTATCTCCATCAAAATGTTTTTGTGGCACACGCGCTGCTGCTTCTGCTTAAATGATTGGAATGGAACATGTGTGCATACCTGTATGCACACATACCTGTGCATATGCTTTTTATGTATTTGTTTATGCATATACCCAAGACGACATAAAACCACAGACGCGCTCGGAGGTTGTCCGCCATTGAAATTCAGACACGAAAAAAATCTTGGCGTAAAATAACATAGCGAGGAGGACCACTGTACGTATTTAAAATGTCCTTAGATATATGTTAATCACAAATAACGTAAAACTAAAGTAAGCGTCAACAAACAAACTTTAATTTTGACTGTACAGATTTTCTAAAGAGCACACGCAATGTGGTTTGTTGTGTTTTAAAAGCTTTTTAACAATGTGTATTTGAAAAAAAACACAATAATACTCGCTTACTAAAAGTACCCCAATAAGACATTAAATATTCCTCAGTAATTTTCGCTGTCCAGTATTTGCCACGTATTTTTTTTTGTGTCAGCACATTTTGACGACTACGATGACATCATATCTACGGTATATCAATACCGGCAGCTGTAGGTCACAGGCCATAGGTACGTGAAAGTTAATGTGACAGCATCGATTCCAGCTTAATAAAATAAATTTTACTTCAAAACTTTGCAGTGCTCAAACAGAATTATCACTTAGATTTTCTTTACTTTTAATGAGAATGAGTAAAAATATATGAATACATTGGTATTATGTGTTTAATCAACTTCATTTATTCCATTTCATGCATACGTACTTATACATACTACATACCAACATACATTTTAAATAGCAGTGATCAACGCTACTTCATTTCCATCCAACATGTGCATGTCACTTTTATGCCTCTACCGGCGGACAACTTAGTAATCTAAGGAATCGGGTTGCTGCGTTGTGCTTCTTTCTACGCAAATCTTGTACCTGATGTGTGATTAGAATTATTGATAAAGCGTAATTAAAATTAACGCATGCGTCATGCAAAATAGCGGAATATTTATAGAACCTCTCCTAAACACTTCAACTCGTTTCTTATTTGTATACAAAAAATACGTAAATTCCTGTTTCGATTTAAGGCAGTTTCTTATTAAAATGGTCTGCAAGCAGGTGCCATCGCATAGTACGAAACAAACTGGCTCCACCGTAAAGCATAAAAGCAGTTATGCGCTTTGGTGGTTCGCAGAACTTAAGCAAAGTATAATATTCTTAGCTGTCATCTTTTCGGGGAGCTGAGTTGTGTCTAATATAATAATAATAATAATGAATAATATTGAGTACGGTGTATATATTTAGTTTAATGGAATCAACAATTGAGTCTCAAGATATAAACAAGTTGCAGTTGGTAATAATATAATTTGTTGATAACAACATACTATTATAATTCGATATAGCTGTGTATCATTTATTTATAATATTGCTTCATGCTACAAGATTTTACCACAAAAAGTAAAGTATCACTATCATAGCCATCAGTCCGTAAGCAACTTGATGTTGCAAAAGATTTTGCACCTTGGGGCGTAATGGAAAAAATACCTGATAACAAAGCATCATATTAACAACCCACTATACTCCTATGTATGCATTGCTCTTTATAGTCAACAAATGGCAAGAAGGATGTTATTTGCGTAGACAAAAAGAGTAACACGACGACGACAAATCGAAACGCTTTTTTTGGAAATGAAATGGTGTAGCATAGAAGGTTAGTTAGTGTGTGTGCATAATCACATTATCTCATAAATTAAATCCAGCAGATCACGACTTGTACGTACAACGTATCGTATAAATCAAGTTACCGTTTGTGCCGAGTAGTGCCATTATTAGCAACAAGAAAAGCAAGTTACCGTTTGTTGAAATTGCAATGCAAAGGTAAATCAAAGTAGATCAAAAATTAAAAAAAGTGTTGGTTGTATTAAAGTATGGGCAATGGGGTCTTCTACAATACAGAAAACTTAATATCAGCATATCGAAATAATTTACTGTGCAGTTAGTATAAATGGAGTACAACTACTTATCCGTTGAAGTTCCATTAAACACACATCTACTCTATATAGTTTAATACCTACACTGTTAAACTTCACTATACGAACATTATGCACGACTAATTCTCGTGTAGTTTTCAACATTGCTCCTGTGTTTTACGTGAACGTGTTTCTAGCTTATATATGATGGATGATGAAAATGATAATCGTCATCGTCACCATCAATCAGCGTCAGACAAAAAGACTCATATTCACAATTTCACATTATATTCACACATGGTAAAATGGCACATATTATGATGATACCGTAGTAGTTGTATTCCACCGTTTCGTACTCTGTCCACAGCCAGTGGTAGGAGCAAGGAGTTCTCTTCTGGCTGTTTAGCTGTTTGCAATCGAATTACAAAAATACTCTCAAATTTCCTGCCAATGCAATACGCTATCATATTTTTTTTTATTAAAAAGAGGTATGCCAATTATGCCATGCAGATGCAGCTTACCAGAAAGCGATTGTAGATTTTATATATTTGCAATTTACTAATGTACCACACAACAGGCGCTCACAGTATGACTAATTTGACATTCTTTCTACCAACACTGTTTGGAGTTTTTACGTGGGTAAAAAAAGTACAGTATGATGCATTGCTCTTGTTTAAGTGCGTAACGTATTTCGGTACCCCATTGTCCGTAATGATTTTTTACGCTTCTCAATCTCAACCAACATTAAGTTGAGAGAAAACAGTTTTGTGTCAGTCAGCAGCCGTAAGGTTATAATACACGTTTGTCGTTGAAGTTGGTGCCTGTTCGATTGTAAGTGTCCTTTATATATTCTACTAATTTTCAGAGTAATTATGATAATGTCATGACGACAAAATGCATAAGTTTTTATTTTGCTTGCGGAAGCCATCTGCTATGGTGATTCGCAGAACAACTTCAATTTAATCAAATAAAACATACAGCGGTTCTTTGTTTCTAGCAGCATATTTTGGTTTACATCATTGGCCGTGTAGAACTAGTCTTCATCAGTGTCGTGTTGTTCGGTGATAGTAGTAGAGAAGTGACATTATGTGTGTAGCCGCAACAGCAAAGCTGTAAAAACATTTAAAACATTTAAATGTACTACTGATTAATTACATGTTAACTGGCTGAAATCCACGTGAAATTTTCCGGGCCAGGCGGACGGTTAACTTTATGGTCTTTTGCATAATACCTAATGCCACAGTATATTCAACTTTTAATTATATATACAGCTTGCAAGCTTGCTTGCTAAGATGAAGTAATGTGCATTTGCACCTGCATGGAAACTTCTTGTTCTCGTTTGTGACGGATTTTAAGAATATTTTATTGTGAGAAGAGGTGATGTGTATGTGTATGATACGATAGTTGTTGAATTGTAGTTTTTTTCATATGGTTTTGTTACCGTGGAAGGGACATTGTTTTCCCCCGAAAGCTGAAAGTGAAATAACATAAATGGTATTTATTTGAGGGATACATGATACATCGCTCTTGAACCAGCAATGTTAGTTACTACAGTAAATTAAATTTTAGCAGTGAATAATATATAATCAAATATTATTGGAGAAATGGTGCCCTGCACTCAAGTACACAGGTATGAAAAATCAAGCCTAGTTACTTGTTCTCTCGCCGGCCCATCCAGCCGAGGTGCTAAGCTATCTATCTTGGCTACCTTAGGTCTGGGGTTCGAATCGAGGTGGGACCGGAC